>VDFB02211747.1:0-23843 GCA_007258455.2 Sequoia sempervirens
TGCCTGAAAAGAGCAAATTCCTCGCATCCTAAAATTTAGGGATTTTAACTTCTGTCGCTATTTGCCAGAGCTGTGGGTCTCGGAACGCCTCGCTGGATAGCTCGACGGATAGCCAGATTGATTCTGAAGAGATTGACTATATGCTTGAGCACTTTCAGCAAGATCTTAACCTCCAACAAGTTGGGCGCCCCTGAGCTATACTTGCACTTTGTGAATTTTCCTTTGAAAAATCTTCGTATTTTGACCACTGAAAACTCCGTTTCGATCATTGAAACGACCGTGTACAATGTGAAATGTCGTCGTGAGATGCTCCTCCATTGTGAAAAGCTCCATTCTGAGTCTCTGCTTCAGGTTTTGACCAATATAACTGACTTTGACTGACAAACTATTGACAAAAACTCCATGCTTGACATTGCCCAAAACGGTGTTTTACAACAAATTAGCAAGGTTTAGACTTTTAAATGCAAAATGCCTTGATGAAGCAAAAAATTGGTTTGGGTACAACATGTATCTAAAACCTAGGGCAGCAACTGAGTAGCCTGTGAAGAACCATGGACAAGGTTGGAAATATAAAGCCTAAGTTGTTGTATTTCAGCCTTGAGGGCTGCTTTGTCTTCCCCATCCTTGAGCACTCTTTCTTGAAGGTTTTTAGACACAACTCTGAACAAACTGACATCCGTATGTCTGGTATTTTTACCAAGGTTAGCCTAAACCATCACAAAGTCGTCCATATCAACTTCATCTTTGTTCTTGTCTTTTGGGGGTATTGCAGTCTCCATGACTAGCTCACCATCAGGGTTCCTATCAAAGTGAACTTGCTTCTTTGCTTTCTTCTTAGGAGGTTCCTGATAGATGTTATCAAGGTCGTCAAAATTCACCTGATATGAAGGTCTTCTTCTTACCCTTCCCAAGGAGTTCTCAAGCAAAGACACAGTAGTATCTTTACTAACTTCTTTGGGAGGTACAATTGCAACCTCTTCATCTTTTCAATATCTAGGTCAATATGGATTGGTGAAGACCCTGTCAGTGGTATAGAATCATGTGCTATGGGCACTTCTTCTGTCTCCTTCTGAGGTATAGGCTCTTCTGAAGGAGCTTCTGCTTCAACCATTGATGGCTCCTGTATGACTATACCTAAGAAGTCTAGCCTCCTTACATTTTTGGTTGACTTGCTGCCCTTCACACCATCTTGAGACTGACTTACGCCTTTCCCTTTTGATTGTGCTTTGAAAGAGGAGGGAAGTGATGACTGTACCCTTGGCGGCTCTGCTGCTGGTATGGACTTCTTCCTTTTGAGAACTAGGAAGACCTTGCTATGTTCGAGGACTTGCCTTGTCCTTTCTTCGACTGAGAGGGATTCCTTATTAGCCCAGTTGACTTGAGGAAGGGGCTGATCTTCAATTCTCTTCCGAGCATACATTGGGAGTAACACATCCTCATCATCATCTTCCTTCGACATCCTCTGATAGGCAATCTTAAATCTGGTGAAGAATGAGCCTACTGTAACTACGCCTCCGCACCTCGAACTCATATGTACAATTGGCCCAAAAATCTTCAAGGGCAGATATGTGAGCATAGTTTCTCTCAAGTCGGCCAACGTAGACACCATGAGGATCATATGATCGTCTCTCGCTGTAAGGCTTGAGACCAAGTTTGTCTAACTCATCTCCCATGGTTTTAGCATCTGCTGCTGTCCTGCATGTATAGATTCCCAGTCCCAATGGAAAATTGAGGGTGGGTTTCTTTCTATTCCTCAAGAATGTGTGGACATCATGTGCCTGCCTTAAGAACTCCATGAAGATAACTTCGTCAGATGGGTACCTTCGTAGCTTGAGCGGAGCACCGGAATAGCCATAGACTCCAAGATAGGTGAAAGTTGGAAATTGTATGAATCAATCTGCCCACTCCGCCATCACTGCCCTGGCAGTGGATGAGATACGAACATGCAACTCATTGTCCAGGTCTCGCACTGTGTGAATCAGGAAAGCCTCACTCACCCTCTTATAATGATGCAATGACTTGGTGAATTCCAACTGAGGGTAATAGTTGTAGATATGCTGTATGTTAAGAGATCCTTCAGTGTTCAACCTTTTGAATTGACCCTGGAAGGCCACCAAGTAGACTAGGTAGGAAACCATGTGGAACTCGTGAATCTGGAAATATTTTGTTATCTGCTGATGGAGGTTGTCACTGATCAAGGTGGCCCAATCATAGAACTCGGTCTTCTTCATGATGTGGGATATGGCGTAGAACATTCAGGGTCGAAACTTAGTAGCATCTTCTTGTCCAGTTACCTTGTTGAGCAAGGTGATTATGATGGCAATCTCATCTTTGAACTCCCCTCGCCCGACATTCTTAGGCAAAGTCTTATGTTTTTCCTTCATCCACCTCTGTGCAATCTTCTTACTATACTTGTCTTTGTGCATTTCCCATATCCTCTCACATTCACCCTTTGAGATAGTGACACTTTCAAGCCAAGGAGGAATGGACAAACATTTCTCAATCATATCAGGTTTCAAACTGCATATCAATCTGCCATCAACTGATTGAATCTCCCTTGTAGCCGGATTGTAATGCTTGATGCAAGCGATTACGAACTCAAGACTCTGAACTGATATAGGAATAGACACTGCTGTGAGGAGTCCAGAGTGTCCCAAATTTCTGATTGTAGTGTTGCCTGTGCTCTCCAAAGCACGTACCTACTTGATGTGATGCAAGTCTGTCTCAGCTGTTTTGATGTAATCGTGATAGAGAGTTGATTAGGTCTTGAAAACATTAGGAATGTACTCTATTCTGAAAACCTTGAAGAATGACTGTAAACTTGCCTTGGTTCAGACAAGTTTTGAACAACTTTCTATTTTTAGAATGTTGGTTTTTCTTCCTCCAACGGACAAATTTTTTGAAAAATTTTCTGAGATATGGGTTTTGCTCATAATTTCGTTGCATGACAACCCATATCGTCCGTTTTTGAAAATTTTGATTCTAGACTGAAAAAGCAGCAAACCCTAATTTCTTCAATTTTTCACGAAAAAAGTTGGCACCTAGGTTTTGTTCAGAATACAATTAGAAATGGACCCAATTGATCAGACTTGATAAACACTGAGGGCTGATCGAAAAACCAGCCAACCCTAGAATTTGAAATTTACTTGAAAAAAGCTGTGAGATGGGTTTTCTTCAGAAGACTGATTTGAGAGGACCTAGATGATCAAAAATTGAATGCACTGAGGATTTCACTGATATGCAAATAAAAAGCAGCCAACCCTAGAATTTGAAATTTGCTTGAAAAAAGCTGTGATATGGGTTTTCTTCAAAAGACTAATTTGAGAGGACCTAGATGATCAAAAATTGAATGCACTGAGGATTTCACTGATATGCAAATAAAAAGCAGCTGCTGCAACTTGATGAACTTCTTGAAAACATTTTCAGAAAAATGAGATGATAAGACCCAAATGGCTCAAAATTGAAAATCTTGGCCTTCTTCAAAAATCTGATCTTCTGGATGAAAAAGCATGAAAAAGCAAGGCCTTATGCTACTAGTCTGAAAAAATTAATGAAGAATCAGCAAACTTGAGTTCTTGAAACATGAAATATAACTTCAAATCTGCTGCTCCACCCTTCTCCTTTGAATGCTACCTGCAAAAATAATGAAAATTACATGAAAGAGAGGTGTTAAATAGACTTAGGGTTTGAAATAGGTCTGCTTTCTTTTGCTTTAATCTTCAAAAACCCTAAAATTGGCCTGTTCAATGAACTTGGACATTCTCTTCATCTCTCAATTTTGAAAATTTTGAAAATTTCGAAAATTTCACTAAGGCATTGAAAGTTGGGCACCCTTCTTGGCTAGGGGCACCAACTTCATTCAGACTCAACCATTTTTTTGAGTTTTTTTTAAATTTTCTTCCATTTTGACCCCTGGTTTGATCCTGATTTTTGGATGTTCAGTTGATCCGGTGCACGAGCTGAATGATTCATCACGAAGCTTGAGTGAATCTAGAAAAATCGTTCTGGAGGCATCTTCAACTAGAAACTTCGTTTAGGCCTTCAAAATCATGGGAGCCTATCCTCTCCAGGGGCGCCCATTTTGTCCAAAGTTAGCCATTTTTCTGATTTTCAAGTTCTTCCTTTTCCCTTTGATTTTCTGATGAAATCTCTGTTCCGAGAGCTTCACTGATCAAATTGGCCAACTAACTGCTTCATTGGATAGCTTAGCTGAATCAAATGAGGTGGTCCTGGAGACTACAACTGTAAATTCCATCATTTAAAGCTTCAAAAACTTGGGAGCCCTTTCTTTTCAGGGGCGCCCAACTTAAGCAGACTTAGAATATTTTCATTTTCATCACTTTCTCTTCTACAAATGATCCGGTCTAATCTGATGATCCGGAGTTCGGATTGGCTGATGGCTGGGCTCGTTACGGAGCTGACAGGATTTAAAAGGGGGTTCTCTGGGAATGCTAACTGCAAAAAATTCCATTAGAGGCATCAAAAGCTTGGGTGCCCTTCTTGGCTAGGGGCGCCCAACTTCACCATACTTAGAATATTTTCTTGTATTTTCACCTTGCTTTTGAATTTTGAAATTTCACTTTTGCCAAACCCTTTGTTCAGCCTTTTGCATCTGACGACTGCCAACTTCGATTGATGTGTTGATGATCTCATTGGAAAGCCTATTCAAATTTGAAGAAATCAAGCTGGAGGTTCTACTGGTAAATTTACCTATTTAAGCCCTCAAAATCAAGGGCGCCTATCTCCTTCTGGGGTGCCCAACCCCTCCAGACTTAGCCATTTTCTTGATTTTTATCTTTCAGAGTTGAAACCTTCATTCTGTACCTTCAACTTTGATCTGGATTTGTCAGAGATTGGCCAGTTGGATGCCCTGAAGAAGATATTCGTTGCAAAGCAGACTGAAATCTAAAGAGATTGATCTTATCTGCAAACCCTAACTGCTAGATTTGGCCTCTCAAAAGTTGGGCACCCCTGGGCACCTAGGGCGCCCAAAGTTCCCAGAATTAGTCAAATTTTGGTGATTTTCATGTTTTTCATTTTGACTTCTATTTGGATCCTCCCTGTTTGATCTTGAATTCCGGATGATTATATGATCTGATGACTGTACTGCCAGATCCATTGTGGAGCTGGAAGGAAACTGAACAACCTTACCTGGAATCTCAAACCCTAATTTCATCATCTGGTGCACTAAAAAGATGGGCGCCCTTCTTCACCTGGGACGCCCAAGTAGAGCAAACTTAGTCAAAATTTCACTGTTTTCACCTTCTTCCTCGTTTCTTCATGCTTGCTCACCAACTCACCTACTGTTGAATGTTTGAGTGTTGAATCTAACGCCTAGCAGCTGACTGACCTCCATTGATGACCTCGAAGCTCCTGATATACTTCTGAAAAAGCAAAATAGACCCACTAGGGCAAAATTGATCTTTTTGAGATTTTGACTGCACCAGCTTGATATGGAAGTATTTTGAGCCAATCAAAATCAATTTGAACTCTAACAGACCAATTTCTATTTTTAGAAAGTTTTGTCAGTATTCGTTTCAAAAAAAACCCTGAAAAAGTTTCTATTTTTAGGAAATTTTTAAAAATAGCAATTTTCCTAAAAAGTAGGGATGAAAAACTGAGATCTGGGTTTTGTAGATTAGGTCGCTCTGAGTAGACCCAGATCATCAGATTTTGGAAATTTTACATTTTAACCCCTCATGCAAGACATGCACACCCAAATTTTGACCTTCTTGAGTTTTGACAGATTTAACAAGACTTTTACTCACTTCTTCAAAATGTATAAGTGTAACAAATATTTTAATTTTGGGGTACAACAAGTCTTCAGTGGCACTAAGCACAGCAAAGGCTGAATATATTGCAACTTGTGTGGCAGCTCGAGAAGCAGTGTGGCTTCGGAAGCTCCTTGCAGGATTGTTTGGACCATAGTTGGCACACTCGTCAAAAACTCATTTTTTTGAAAAACGAGTATTAGCGAAAAGAACTCGCCGTTTTTTTGGAAAGTTTTTGTCAAAAAAACAGCGAGTTTTAAAAAAAACCTACACGATCTGGGTATGAAGCCCGCGGCCGACCAAAAGTTGATTTCATTTGGTTTTTTTGAGTTGTTCTCACTCTTGGCAGAGCAAAAACCCAATCCAAAGCATTTTGCACCATTTTTCAGTGATTTTGCACCAAGCAGACAAGATTTGAATGAGATTTTCATCGGATTTCGAAGGCAAATTAGATTTCCAAGTAGGTTTTCTGATTTTTCTAGTTCTTTTTTTTAATTTTTTTATTTTCTTCATTTTTGTTGATTGTATGTTTAAAAACCATCATGAATCAACTATAAAATAGATTTAGATACATTTATATTGTTGAAAAGAAGATTTAGATTCATCAAAACAAGAATTTGTGACACTTTTTGCTGTTTTTTTACATATTTTGCTGATTTTTTCATTTTTTTGAAATTTTCTTCAAACCCTAATTTTTTTTATTTTGATTCTTCTTGTTTGTTGAAAACATGTTTAAAATCATATATTAGCTTCATTTGTTACTAATTTAAAGTAATTTTCAGATTTTTACATTTTTTTCACATTTTTTGTAACCCTAGTTTATTATTTTCTTTTATTAATCCATTTTTTTTATGAAAATGTTTAGAATCTTTAGATTAGTTTAAATTTTCCTAATTTACAGTAATCTATTTTGATTTAATCTAATTTAGCTTGTTTTTATCAGCCCCATCCATGCCTGGGAGTGGGGAATATGTAGGCACTCGTCCAGCAGGAGCTAGAGATCCTGCTTGAAAATATGCCTATGAAGGACCGGAACCTGGATCAGTGTATTGCATTAAATGTAAAAATGTATACCGTGGAGGCATCAATCGCCTCAAATACCACCTTGCAGGCATCCCTAGACGTGATGCTAAGGCTTGCATAAACACCAATGAGGAAATAAAAAGACAAATGAATGCAATACTTTCCACTGCAGAAGAAAAAGAGGTGCAAAGAGCGAGGGAAAAAGCGGCAATGCAAGGTGCTGCAGCCAGCTTTGATTCACTGTCAGATGATGATGATGATGTAGCAGCCGGCATAGTGGGCTCTCTTCGTGGTCCACGTGTGCGAAGACAATCGCTGCAACCCACCACCACCTCCATCCCTTCGACTACCTCTGGCTCTAGTAGAGTACCAGGGGCAGGATCCCGATCAACACCTACGGCCACGGGTTCACACATTGGTGATTTTTTTGTGCCTAGAAACACACCTGGTGCACAACCTTCTTTAGAGGCAACTGGGTGGAATAAGGAGGTGCATGAGCATGCAGATGTTGCTTGTGCTGATTTTTGGTACTTCAACAACATCCCTTTCAATGTGGCAACCTCACCTTACTGGCAAAATTTGGTGACCGCATTGACAGTTGCAGGGAAAGGCTACAAGGCGCCTTCACGCAAAGACTTGAGTGGGAGGTTAGTTTATGTTCTTTAATTTATGTTTTTTAAGTTTAATTTATGATTAATTTAAGCTATTTTTTTGTTGACAAATTAAAATTGTGTGCTTAATTTCTCTTTGTACTTGTAGGTTGCTTTCTAATGCAATTGAAAGGGCAAGGGCAGCGAAGAAGAACAAAGAGAAGAATGGAAAAACTATGGCTGCACTATTCTTTCTGATGGGTGGAAGGATGGAAAAAACCGTACCATCATTAATTTTTTGGTTTCTTGCAAAAATGAGGTGGTGTTCTTGAAATCCGTGGATACCTCCAGCAAAGTAAAAAATGCAGAAAATTTGGCTAGAATGTTGGAGCAAGTGTGCATCGAGGTTGGGCTTGAAAATGTGCTGCAAATTATAACTGACAATGCAGCGGCATATGTGGCAGCAGAAAGAATCCTCCAAGATAAACACCACACAGTTTTTTGGACACCATGTGCTGCCCATGTCCTTGACCTTCTTTTGGAGGACATAGGAAAATTAGATTGGGTCACACCAACTATAGAGGATGAAAGAAGGATCACTAAATATATCTACAATCACCCTTGGGTTCTCAACTTGATGAGGGAGCACACCAATGGGAGAGAATTGGTGAGACCTGGTGTTACAAGGTTTGCAACGCTTTTCTTAACATTGCAAAGCATTCTTGGTGCATTGACGGCTTTGAAACAAATGTTTGTGAGTCAAGCATGGGTAGACTCACCTTATTCGAAGAAGCCAGAAGGAGAAAAAGTTCAAATAATTGTCTTCGAGCCCCTCTTTGCACAAAGAGCAACAGAGATTGTGAAGGTAACTTCAAAACTTTGAGTTTGAATCTAAATTCAAATTGAACATTTTTCTTAAAGTTAATGTCTTTCATTGTAAATTTGTAAATTACTAAATTGTAACTCTAATCTTTTTTTGCATTTTTAAATTTATATTGTAGGTGTCAGAGCCCTTGGTTAGAGTGCTCCGGTTGGTGGATGGGGATCAAACCCCAATGGGGTATCTTTATGAGGCCATGGATAGGGCCAAGGAGGCTATTAGAAATTATTATAAGGGAGACAGCCTCAAATTTGATCCCATTTGGGAGATTATTGACAGGAGGTGGAACAATCAACTCCACCAACCTATCCATGCAGCAGGGTACTTCTTGAACCCCCGTTTCATCCATTCAGGCACCTATGCAGATCCTACTGGAGAGGTTATGGAGGGCCTCACTACTTGCATTCAGCGGATGACATCCACACCTGATGAGGCAGACTGCATTGTTAATGAATTGCAGAGTTATAGAGAAAAAAGAGCAGTATCTAGGCTGCCACCAGGTATAAAATTTGAAATTTACAAGTTACAAAAATTAAAAATTGATAATTACAAGTTACAAGTTACAAGTTACAATTTACTAACTCTTTTTTTGTTTGTTTTGTAGATGTTTGGTGGACAAATTGGGGTGGAAAAACCCCAAATCTTCAAAAATTTGCCCTCTGTGTCTTGAGTCAGCCTTGTAGTTCGTCCAATTGTGAGCGCAATTGGAGTTTGTTTGAGGCCATCCACACAAAGAAGAGGAACAAACTCGCTCAAAAACGCCTCAATGACCTTGTGTATGTGCAATATAATCTTCAATTGCGCAGAAGAAAGGTAGAGGAAATATCATATGATGATCCAATTGATTTGGATGAGAGAGATCCATACAGTGATTGGACAGGGCGAGGGGAGCAGCCTCCATTATTTACTGAGGATGAGATTTATGATTTAGAGCGACAGGCAATGGAGGGTGGATTTGCATTCTCATTGGACGACCTTGAGGATGACCCTGAGGAGGAGTCATTGCCAGTGCCACCACCAGTAGTTGCAAGAGGATCTACATCTAGGATGGAGGTTGAGCCACAGGCACAGCAGGAGCAGACTCCTACAATTAGACCCTCTTCCGGTCCCTTATTGAGATCTAGACATGGGAAGAGGAAGATGTGATTCATGTGAATTTGTAAAAACTGAAATATATTAATGTTTATGTAGTATTTACTTTCAATTTTACAAAAATAATTTGCTATTTTCATTTTGTTTCAGACTATTATCATATCAACGCATTGAGCATTCCACATGAGGATGCCATTTTGTATCCAATTTTCTTTCAAATCAATCAAATACTGCTTGATTCTTATATGTACTCATTTATTGACTCATTGGATGCATCTTATCTTTGAATTTTGCAAAAAAAATGCATTTTTAGTGAAGTTTAAGCAATTTTTTAATTTGCCGAGTTTTTTGGCAAGTTTTTGCCGAACCGAGTTTTTTGGGATTGCCGAGTACTTGCAAATGCCGAGTATTCCAACTATGGTTTGGACAATCATTGGAGCCGACTATCATTCATTGTGATAATCAAAGTTGTGCGAAGCTTTTTGTCAACCCAATGTTTCATGACAGAACAAAACATGTTGAGATCAAAAACCACTCCATCAGAGATACGGTATTGAGGAAAGCTATCCAGTTGAGATATATTAGCACTGATGAGTAGATGGCTGATATTCTCACCAAGCCTCTCTCCAAAGTAAAGTTTATGTACTTTCGAGACAAGCTTGGCATTGTGGAGAATGAAGCCCTAGCTGAGAGGGAAACTCAGCATCAGTGATCTTCTGTGATTTGCTTTAATGCATTTTTCTCTGTGAGAGAAATTTGAGGTGAAAGCACTTGTCTAATGCATCTTTCTCTGTGAGAGAAATTTGAGGTGAAAGCCCTTGTTTCCACCCTCTGGGAGTAGCCATGGTGGATGTCATATTGAGTGACTCTGTGATGGGCACTTGTGCACATGTTCTTTCCATACATGGGAGTAGCCATGATGGACAATATCACGTTGAGCGACTCCGTGATGAGCTCTTTCCACATATGGGTGTAGCCATTCTGGATGTCATGTTGAGAGACTCCATGACATTAGATAGCTGGCAGTATTCCTCCCTAGCTGAGAGGGAGTGTTGATGTTGCAGCATCGGGCCTCAACTTCCAGCCCCGACTTATGAAGCTATAAATTAAATATAACCTTATCGGCTATTTAATTTATTGGAGTCGATATTAAGTGAAGAGGCGCTTCACTTGGAGAACAAAATGATATTTAATTATTGTTAAATAAAAATTGTTTGAGGCCGACCTCTTCACATCCGCCACCTTTATGGAGACAACCTTTCATATGAGGCCGACCTCATTTATTGAAAGGAGGCGATCTTCTCCTCATCGCATATATATAAGAGATAGTTATTGTTCATTTGAGTATTCAATATTCTTTCTTATCCATTATAGTTCGATTGATAGAAGTGCGAATTCATTCAAGAGCAGATCGAAGTCTACAAGGAAGGTTGAATCTTGTCATTAATAAGAGCAATATTATCATCAAGAGGTTGCATCAGTTTGGTGTTGTTATTTGGCCTTGTGATCGGCCTCATTGTAAAGAGAATTGCTGATTATTATTCAATATATAAGTGATATATTGTTGTTGGGTTTTCCTCCCTCAAGTTGGAGGGTTTTCCCAGGGTATATGATGTGTCTATTTGTTTGAAATTGAATTAAATCTGCTTATCTAACTTTTGATCCTAAAACTAACAGATTTTTCTAAGGTGAAGGGTGTAAAAGGGAAATTTGCAAGGGGGTGCAAATTCAATACTATACATTTTTCCCCCACTTTAGCAAACATGAGTGCCAATGAGTGTTTGGTAAAGTAGGTCGAAAAAGTTCCAAGAAAATATCCCTGAACCGTCGAGGAAGCAAACCACAATCTGGCGTGCTCGAAAGTGCAGGGCAGGCATATGGCTCCACAGGTACTCTCTCTTAAGGAGGATTGAACAAAGTGCACCAAAGGCCCGTAGAACAATGGTGGACATATCCCGCAAGATGTAAGCGCTTCATAGGTCCTCGGACTTGCAAAGAAGACGCCCCACAGGTACTCTCTTCTGGAGGAAGCCCATTGTAGGGGGGACTCCATAGAGTCGGATTGGAAAGCAGCTTCACAGGAACACCTGCAAAGCAACATGTTAGAAAACAAAAAGCCACGCAAGCAAGCAAGCAGACAATCACGCTGACAATAAAAAATTTGAAGGAAGAGCTTTCAAAGGGCTCCCTCGGGAACCCTTCAAAAAAAAAGGGGTCCACTCAAGGGACACTCTGTTTCAAAGTGCAACAATATTTTTTGCAAATCAATTCAATATCAAGGAACCCTTTTGAAAAATTTCACTTCATCAAGGAATTCGAAAGGAAAAAAACCCCCTCGCAAGGGGAAAATCGCGACCTCTCCCGCAAGAAAAGGTGCTCCCTCCTCAGAAGAAAGTTTCTCAAATTCTTTCTTTACGAACCCATGATGAAAGAAAAGTATTCTGCTAGGGGTCCTTATTGAGGAATGCATTTTTTGAAAAATATTTTGAAGATAAAGATTTTCAAAAAGATTCGTTGGCCACCGAATGCGTCTTTTGAAAATCGAAGCAACACTAGAGCCCTCCCTTAGGATGGTGCATGCCGAACACAAAGGCACATGACATCCTAAGGAGAGAAAAGCAAGAATGAAAAGGAAAGTGATGTTGTAGCCTCCAGAACATAGCAAGATGTAACCCTAGTAATGTTGTTGCACATGCGAGGGACAACACATAAGTACCACAACATCACGAAGCAAGGAAGAGAGAAAAATGTAGAGAAAGTAAACACGATAATATAACGAACAAGAGATAAGGGGATCTAATATTTTGGAGTCATAGATGCTCATAAATATATATAAATAAGTATAATAGTATATAAATGAACTGTCATCAAACCCCTACTATATCAAACCATGTGAAGAAGGCATATGAAGACAAAATAAAATTAAAAAATTGGGTCAACATGGAAGGGAGGCCTAAATGCCCCCAACACTTTGCATTATCCCCAATTGTCGAAAATTAGTACACGACAAAGAGAAGAATGATGTGACAAATAGAAGTTTCACGACACAAAAACACTCCCGTATCCAAGCACCTACGAGGGTAACAAGGGTCATCCAGGAACACACAATGCAAGCACGAGGGAACACAATACACACACACACACAATCTAATCTACAAATAAAGAAGAGGTTCCCCTCTAGTCCTCATCAACCAAGAGGTCGTCGTTCTCCCAATCTAGATCACTGTAAGGGGAGGGCAAACGAGCCTGCAAGCGCGGAATATCAAGGGGGGTACCCTTCAACCCTCCTGCAACACGAGCCAAGGGAGAAGGCCCCTCAAGGTCTTCTCCCCTCAATTCCTGTGAGGTGAATGCCAGCGATTTCGCAAAAATCACCAATAGGGTCGGGACCTCGTCCACAGAGTTACACATGCACTTTATAGGAGTGTCATGCGTCAACTGAGTGGGCGAGGTAGGCGGCGCCCGAGATCCATTGCTAAACTCACTAAACGATTTAGGAGCAGTGACAAACTCCGAGGACATCGAGGCTTCCTCTGTCACTAGGACGGCACAAGCCAATGGAGAACCATTCTCTAAAGAAGGCAAACCCTTCTTCCAACCCCCATTGCTAGCAGGGTCGTCCTCCATCTTCCACTTCATCGAAGGACGCAAAATCTCCATAGATGAAGTAGAGGGCACGGAGGAAGAGGAGAATACTACGGCAGACACCACCAAGATATTCAGCATGTCCATAGGTTTTGAAAACAATGGGATTTCTAGAAGGGACATCAAAAGGAGAGGTTCAACCGAAGGAGCAATGAATACCTGCACCCTCTTCGGGTGAGGATCGTTCACGCTTGTAAGGGGAGTCGGAAGCAAGACTAAGGCTAAGGAAACTAGAGCAAAGAGGAAAAAAGAGGACACAGCAGAAGATGCCGAAGTAGGAGTTGTCGGCTCCTCTTCCTTCTTTTGCAAGGCGGCCTGCTCAGTGCCAAAGCCTTCCCCCGACGCTTGCGCTCATGTGCAATGCAGTTTCTACAACTCTGGGAGCTAGAGGCCACAACCTGAGAAGGGACGAAAGACTCCTATTCGACCATCAAAGTATCCATCACAGTCGTTTCCGGCGGAGGGAGGGACTCCTGGACGGGAATAAGAGGAAGAGACGGAGAAGATGATGGAACAACTATAGGAGGAACAGGCTCGAGTGCCTCGGTAGCGGGCCTCTTCCCATTCACTACCTTATAAGTAGGAGCAGCAGGAGGCTACAGAGGCCAAGACATAGAGGATGCTCCATAAGGACCCTTCCCCTTACCATACAAAATAGGCCAAGGCACCGTGGGTAAGACAGGAAGTTCAAATGCTGGACGCTTGGGCTTTCGCCAAGCAGGCACCATCGAACTCCTCAGTAAGCGCATAGGAGCGGAAGTTGATGGCGCCGCAGCAAGGCGAGAGGAAGCAGCATGCGGAACAGCGGAGGAAGAAGAAGAAGAAGGGCCCTAAGCGCACTTCTCTTCTTCCCTTTTTCGAGCCAAGGCAGCCTCGCAATTTTCCTTCAAGAAAGCTCTATGCGAAATGGCATAGGGAGAAGGAGGGTATCTCACCTTAGGCGTTATGCCCCCACTCTTGAACTTTACATAAGTTCGGTAAAAGAGGTCCATCCTAGGAGGAAGCGAACCAATAGGGGCAGTCCAAAAGTGATCCAGTGAGCAGCCCCCACATGCAATCGATGGTCTGTAACTGATGTCGTGGACTACATGCACCGAACCCTCATGGGAAAACTTCAGGCACTTATGCACTACCGAGGGAACTGCATTCATAACAACCAACCAGGGGATGCCTAGCTTTACCTTGAACAGTTTGAACCCCAGGATGATGTCAAAGAGTGCATTTACAGTTCTAGGCCCAACTAAGACTGACAAGGTGATGCAACCAATGGGAGGAATGGAAAGCCCATCGTGTGTATGAATAGTGCTCCAAGATTCATCATATCCATCCTTGTGTAAGAAATTAATCAACATAATCTCCTCTGTAATGACATTCACCCGACATGTAGGGTCAATGAGAACACCCGTTACAGTATTTCCATTGATACATGGGGGGATGTATAAGGGAGATGGTTCTCTATTAGAGTTCATCAACAAATCCTGCGAGGTGAATGTTATGGCAAGAGATCCACTCGCAAGTTGCGCAGATGGGATGGGTAGATGTAAGAAGGACGCCATTTCTACATACACTAAACAAAGCTTTCACAAGAGACCCCAAGGGTTTTACAGTTAGACGGTGACCCACTCAAGGTTTCGTTCTACAATGTTTAGGGAACCTTCCAGCTACGCCACTAGGGGTCATAGGTTGGGATGCAAGGCTAGGGGCCTCGCAACACTCACACCCACAACACTCCTAGGATACAAGGAAAGGGTCTTTCAGCAATGCCAAACGGAACCAAAATGGTTCACATCGGGTTCACCAAAATGTAGAGGGGGACCGATCCCTCAACGACTCCAAGTCAAAGAAAGCCGAGAGTTGAAGGCTGCCCTAATCTACCTCAAGTTGGACAAGTGTTTGATGTTAGGGATAGAGAATGAAGAGCACTGTTAGTGCTTCTACCACTTTGCTAACCCAAGAGTTTTAATGGGGCTAAACGAATAGGCTTCTGGAGTTCTAGTCATAATTCTATCAACTCTTAGTTAGTGGATAGCTACGCAAAAAAGGGACGACAACGCGGCATGCTAGCATCTCACAAATGTGTTGTCATCCATATGGTCAGACAATGAAAAGGTACAAACAGAGACTACCAAAAGCCTACTAACAGTCTAGTGGTTGAAGTTTAAAGTGATGGCTAAAATGATAAATGACAGAATAACTATAATAACGCGAAAAATGATATAGGAAAAATAAGAACGAAGATGGTAAAGATACAACTCACGGAAAGTCCAGTTCTCCCGCAAGCTCCACACAAACGAGTACCTACACACAATAAAGAGGGGAAAAATGTTGGGGCTGTTTCAGAGCTTGCCGCAGTCAAACCCCCTGTTTTGGTGTTTCCACCTCCACGAACAGCCAGATAGATAGAAAAGTAGAAATGCTATAAAGAAAGTATGCTAGAAAGGAAAATATCGAACACTACAAGAAACACTATGCTACTCAAATCCAACAACGTAAAAGCAAGTGAACAATACCACCCTCAACCAAAGGCACTCAAGGCCAATGAGAGAGGAATGCAAGTCTACAACTATGGCAAAGTCGACATGGCTGCAACGATACTAAAGGAGGTCTCGCAAGACACCAAGTTGCAGCTTTTGTGGTAGATGTGACGAATGTTGTGATGTTGGAATAGTGAAGCCAATAGTGCAGCAAGTAGCTCAAAAGCGTGAGAATGTTGCTCAAGAATTGTGTCCAAAGTGTGTAAAGATGCCAAGAGTGTGAATTAGAATGACGAATAGCCATTTGAAGATCAATTAGGAGGGAAAGAGTCGTTCAAAGGTCGGTTGAAGGGGGCAAGGGCATTACGCTTCGTCACCAATGGAGAATGTAACGCCTCTGCAGATTCTAGAGGCAAGAATCCTGTTAGAACGACAGCGCGCCGCGCAGACGTCCGCGTGCCCCACACGCATCCCCAACAAAAATTCCTCCATCGACACTAAAAACAAGCACCAAGTGGATGGAGTGCGGATGGGTGATGTGGATTTACATGGTTGGATTTGATCTTTCTAAGGTGAAGGGTGTAAAAAGGAAATTTGCAAGGTGGTGCAAATTCACTCCTATACAGGTTCTAATACGAATTCAAGTCTAGAATAGCCTTGGGTTTGCTCAAGGTCCAGCCCCAAATCCCAAATGAGGACTCCCATTCAATGAAACTCTACAAACATCAGCTCATGTCAATACCAATTTTTAAAATGAAGAGGACATACATATTACAAAATCAAAGAAAGTTAAACATATCAAACCAAATTACATTCCACCCGATATATCTGAATGTAGCTACACATAATTTCAATATTCTATTAATTGTAAATGTTTGTCTCTAGCATATCATAAGGATGGTAGCATATATGATGTGCTAAAGACATTTACAATTAATATCATCTATTGTATATACACAAATGTTTACCATAAATAGTATATTAACATTATATATATATATAGATATATAGATTATACATAATATAAAATATATAATATCTATAAATTATAGATTATTAATTTATTTATATATGTATTGATTTTGATTATCATTAATGTATTATTTGTTGGCGTTTCAATTCATACCTCTGGTATGTGAATTAGAAACGAACAGCTATGCACAAATAAACTGCTCTTCAAATTAGGAGGGGAAGCTCCCTCTTTGTTGATGTTGCTTAAAGAAAGTAAACTAAACTAATTTGCCAATCTTTTTGTTCAACTAAGAGCACAAGGTTATAAAACTCTAGCGCTGTAGCTAAGATTTTCTCATTTTGAATTTCAACTATGACTAAGCCTAATCTAATAACACTTTTAACAACCCAAGTAAATTCAGAGCTTGAGAGTTAAAAGTAAACAAGAAATGATTCTTTGAAACAAAACTCACATAAACTTACTCCCAACGCACACCTTAAGACTCATTGTACTTTAGATGCAAGCTAAAATAAAGATTATATAAGTGAAACACATAAAACAGAAACCTAAGACGGTAGATCAAAGTAGCAAAGCAAGCATAAGATTTCCTTTTCTCAAATTTCAAATAACAAAGATTACAGTTCTGGGACAGCAAGATTGTAGCAATAACAAGCTTACAGTTTAGCGATCAACCAGAATACATGGACACAAGTAACACATAAACTGAACAATATCTTGCAGCAAAGGTAGGCATACAAGCTTGCTCTTACACTAGGTGAACAGACACTGAATAACAACTTGCATGCAAAGTAGGCTCAGCAATTTGCTATCACAATAACGGTTAAATAAAAATAGGTAAGGTTGCCCTTATTTATACACAAGCAGAGTAGGGAACCCTAAAATCTCCTTGCTTTTACAACAAGACTTGCCAACATGACAACTTTATTTCTAAAACTAAAACAAGATATCTATCTAACAATCTATGAAAGCAAAAAAACAAGGAAAGTGCCAACTATTACATCTTCATTCTTTCTCTTTCACAAACAATGGATAAGGATGAGACAAGAATAGAAAGAAAGCTTAGAGAAAGCATCAAGTTAACTGTTGTTTTTGAGTTCTATTCTCGGAAAATATTGCTGCCCCAAAGAGGTGACTCATTTAGGAAACTCAATCCGCCAAAAAGCCGATTTGTTCTTGATTTCAAGTGAAGAGCGCTGCATGCTGAAAATCTTGATTTTTGACTGTAAAATCGGAAACTTTTTTGCACAGACTGCTGAAGATAGATTGTTGATTTGCCTTGAAAAAGCAATTTCTTCGAAAAAAGTTGGGACCTAGGTTTTATAAAGAATCTCATTTCAAAGAAACGCAGTTGTTCAAATTTTGAAAAAGTTGAGGATTTCCCGAAAAAGCGTGCAAAAAGCAGATTCTTGAAAACTTAAAATTTTCCAAAGTTGAAGAGAATCAAGAACTAAGCAGGCCCAGATGAATGAATTTTGAAAAAGATGACCTTCCTCCTCTGAAAAATGATGCCCTGGAAGAATAAAGCATGAAAAAGCAAGCCTTTGTGCTTGCCAATCCCAAATCCATGAAGAAAACTGAAAAAGCACTGCATTTAAGCTTCCATATCTTGAAAACAGAAAATTGTATGTTTTCTCCTCAAGATGCCAACCTGTGAAAAGTGAATAATGAAATCCAAAGCCTTCTTTTATAGGTTTTGAGGATAAAAAAGGCTTTATTCTTCAACTTTAAATCTTTTGAAGCCAATCTTGAGCAGGTTTGTCGAATGTGGACCCTGTTTGGACAATGCATGATGAAATTTTGGAAATTTCTCTAAGGAAAAATTCCTTGGGCGCCCTTCTTGACTAGGAGCAATTTTCTTTAGCAGACTTA
This sequence comes from Sequoia sempervirens, assembly GCA_007258455.2. Classification (NCBI taxonomy): domain Eukaryota; kingdom Viridiplantae; phylum Streptophyta; class Pinopsida; order Cupressales; family Cupressaceae; genus Sequoia; species Sequoia sempervirens. Next base: position 18,318 of record VDFB02211747.1, read on the forward strand.
GCCAATTTTTTGTCATTTCCAACGTTTTTCTTGATAATATGCCCTCAATTTGATCTTCATTCTGGCCATCTGGTGAATCCTACGAACTGGTTGAATGATCCATCGCGAAGCTTGATTGAATCTAGCGAGATTTTTCTAGAGGTTGCTCATGCTAAAAACTGAATTTGAACCCCCAAAATCATGGGCGCCCCTGGCTAGCTAGGGCACCCATGGCTCCTAGTGTTAGCCATTTTTCTGATGCTCTTCAATTTCTATGTTTTCTATCCTTAAGATGGATTCTCCGTTAATTCCGGGAGTAGACTGACCCAATGATTTGGCTGTCAAATTTGTTGGATAGCTTGACGAATTCTGAAGGTCTTCTGGAGGTATCTTCTAAAAACTGCTTTCAGGGCCTCAAAAGTTTGGGTGCCCCTAGCTAGCTGGGGCGCCCATGACATGCAACCAAAGAGCCCAAATTTAACTTTAGTCAGTTTTACTTGATTTTCAACCTTCAAACTTGAACCCTCATGCTATGCCTTCCGTTTGATTTGAATTTGCCGATAGCTGACAAGCTTGATGATCTGGCTGGGATATCCACTAAATAAATTGAAGAATTCTAGAGACAATGATCATATTTGCAAACCCTAATCTCTAAATCTGGTCGCTCAAAAACCCTTGACGCCCTTGGCTACCTAGGGCGCCTTTATTTCCCAAATTTAGAATATTTTCAATGATTTTCATGATTTGCATTTTGCTTCTTTGCCAAGACTTCTCCGTTCGATCCACATTTCCATATGACTAATTGATTTGATGGACCTACTGATGGATTCACTGCGAAGCCGGAAGGATTCTGAGCAACAATGTCTTGGAAGCAGAAAACCTAATACCATCATCTGAGGCCTTAAAAAGATGGGCGCCCCTAGCTAGCAGGGGCACCTTTACTAGCAGGTGTTAGAATTTATTTTGCAATTTTCAACTTTCTCCTCATTCTTCGTTCACTACTTCGTGCTAGGTAGCCGAGGTTGAAAAATATTCTAAGGCATGGATGGCTAGGCACCTTGACTAGGCAAGGGCACTTAGCATCTCCAGACTTAGTCAAATTTTCTCAGTTTTCAAGCTTCTTCAACCTCCTTCCTTCGTTCCTCGTTCCTTGAACATCTTTCGTCGTTTCTTGATCTGTGCAATGCCTGAGACTTCGAATCCAACACCTAACAGTTGAGCAATCTCCATTGATGACCTTGGAGCTCCTAATTTGGCTTCTAAAAAAGCAGAATAGACCCACCAAGGCAAAACTAATCTTTTGATGATTCTGACTAGATCAGCCTTATGAGGAAGTATTATAAGCCAATCAAAATCAGTTTTAACCCTTGGAGTCAAACATTCTATTTTTAGAACATTTTGCCAACATTCATTTGAGAAGAAACCCAAAAAAAAGTCTTTTTAGAAACTTTCTATTTTTAGAAAATTTCCTAAAATTTAAGGCCGAAAAACTAAGATCTGGGTTTTGTAGATAACTTTGCTCTAAGCAGACCCAATTCCTCAGATTTTGAAAATTTTGAGTTTTTGAGCAACATGCATGTCATGCAAGTTTTCATTTTACGACCTTTTGACAGGTTTTAACAAGACTTTTGACCATTTTTTCAAAATGCCTAAGTGTAGCAAAATTTTTGATTTGGAGTACAACATTATTGAATATTGTGGGTGGAAGGGCGGGCAACTCTCACAACGAGGATGTGGAGAGTTGGTGACGTGGGGCCTGGTTAGCACCACATCGATCTATTTTACCTAGTTGGCGGGGGTTAAGCATTATCATCCTCGGATCACGTGACTCATCCCTTTGTAATCCGAGTACAAGGTGTTTTGGCTAGTCTGTCACATCACACTTCCCTTTCCCACATGAGTGGTACTTGGCGCTGTCATAATTCCTTCCTTGGCCTTCACAAACCTATCTCACTATGATGATAAAAGGCCCCGCCTGTATGATGCAGGTACATGGAGAGTTGGCGGGATGTCAGGGTTTTTTTTTTCACAAGTGTAAGCTAATTGTTAAATTTGGGCTCTTTGGTTGCATTTTTCATGGCGATGTTTATTGTTCGCGTCTATGCCAGTGGTTTAGTCTGTGGAGAGATTGAAACTCCTATTCAGCTATGGAGCAGCAAGTGCCAAATGGCCTTTAGGGGGGCGGTGACTTCACTACGTATGAGTCATATCATCTAGCATTTGGATTTTCTCACCCTCTCAGTTGTGAAATTCATTGCGGGGTGGCGCTTCATGGAGGGCAGCAAAGGATTTAGATTGGATTCGAACATTTCTTCCAAAGTGTTGGTCGAGATTCTGGATGTTGGGGTCACTAAGCGCGAAGCAAGGGTTATTATGCAGAGACTCTTCAAAAAAGATCTCCTGGTTGGCTTGGACGAGGTTCTGGCTGCAGCGAGAATTGGACTGGGTTGCCCTCGACCACACAACTTGGGCCTGATAAAGGAGTATGGCGCGACCGTCAACTTTTACCCCTTTCTCTTGGACATTGAAGGGTTTGAGTTGCTCGAACACCGCAAGTTGGCTTCGGTTGGGGTAGAATTCCTGAAGAAGAAATTTAATCTTACAGTGGTCTAGAATGCAACTTGGCGTTATGAATTTCGAGTTTTTGCCCAGTTGAATCGGTCTGGTGAAATTTCAATATGTGTCTTGTTTTGTTTTGGATATGATGGTATAGGGGCAATGAACTGTCTGGTTGGAGTAGTAGTCTGTTTTGGTTTGTAGTTGTTGGGTCGACCCTGCATGGTCTTTTGGAAGAATCTTGTTTTAGCCTAGCTTTGGGGATGGTTAAGTATAACATATGGTCTCTGGTATGACGACGATTGCTGACCCTGCATGGTCATCTTGAATCTCATGGTTATGTACTGACTGGGGTCTCAAGTGGTTATTGTTTCAAACTCATGCTTTTGGCATGTTCTGCACTGTATATTTTCATAATATTAATACAAACTCATCTTACTTATCGAAAAAAATGTATTATTGAATATTATTAGTATATTCAATATCACAAAATTATATTTATTATACTACACACACACACACAACCCCATACCCATCCCTCGGACCAAAAAAAAAAAAAAAAAAAAATCCATATGGTGTACGCTAACTTTGAACCCATACCCGTTCATGTACCAAGAACGGCAACTTAGTTACAAACCATAAATGACCCAAGCTAGGGAGCTAGCTATGCAATGCATTGTGGAATGTGCTGTTTGGTTGATGTTTACAATGTAGCAAATGGTTGCTGGCCATGTTAGTATTTCCCCTATCTGGTGCTAAAAGCCCCACGTGCCTTTTTGGAAATGTAAACCTTCACAGCATTTTTTGACTTATGATAAAAAAATATATATATTTATTAGTAAAAACTTGTAAAGCACAAAAAACTGTTTCCAAGCAAGTGCTTTATAGGGCAGATTACAACACCTTAACAAAGGTGCAGTCCATTTCTAAAATATTAAACTATGGAAAAAGAAAAAACATATCACAAAAACATAAGCAATATTCTGTGTTAAACTTTGCATAGAAAAGACAAGATCAGAAGCTAAGACAGAGCTAGAAAGAAGCAAAAAGAACCTGCAATTCTTCAGTTGTTATTCCTGGTGTTGCAGCATCTTCTAGGAGAATTTGGTCCAGCATGCATTTGATTCTCTAGGTGCCATCCCCGACCATGTTGCCCTTCTCCTAGGCTGCCAGGATGCAAGTTCCATTATTCAGCAGAGGTGGCATGTCACTGAGGGAAATGTTTATCAGATTTGTCATTCTTTTGGCATTATTGAGCTGCGGGAATTGTTGGTTAGGGAGGTTGTTATCCCTCTTTGTCCTTTCGTCTCCAAGAATACTTTGAATTACCTCACCGTGTTGTGGACCTACTAGTAGCAGTGACAAAAGATAGCCAATCCCTCTTCAGCTTGTTTATGCTATTGATAATCCCTCACAGATTCTCTTTGATGCCTTGTAAGTTTTGCATCAGCAGAACACTGAATTCTTGATTGCATTCATATTTCTCATTTTGTTTCTCCATAACTCTGATAAGGCACTTCAAGTATCATTTATATTGGCCATTATGACTTGGCCTCGGGATTATTAGTGGCTTTAGTTTTTCCCTCTCTGTTGGAAGTATGTGAACCAGCAATCAGCATTTTTGCAGCTGGTTTAATAGGTTGAGGATGGAAAAGAGAGAAGGCATTATCCATTCTAGGAAGGGTGGGTTGAATGAGAACAGCTCTTGGAGGTGGGATATATGGTGGGTAACAGAAAGAATGAGATATGAGGTCTGCAGTGTGGTTACTTCGAGTGACTGCAAATGAGATGAATTAAGGTTAATAGAAACAAGAACAAAAGAAAAAAGAGGAGTTGTATTGCCCTTGCCTTTGACATTGTCATGAATGGCTTCATACTCTTGAGTTCAAGTTATAGATAAGCATATCAGAATGTCCTCATATATGATTTCTTCATCAAGCATTATGGTCACTTTACCTTCAGCAACATTTGCCTCAAAAGACATCTTAGCAGACACCATAGCAGAAGGATTTTTCTTGATAGAGTTTCTCCTTCTAGTAGAAGTTTTCAAGGGTCTATGAGTGAAGTGGAGATGCTTACATTGACAAAAAGAATAAGATCTATGACTAAAGTTTGTGAGGATCCTTGAACTCCTTCTCAGCACCATTTCAAGACAAGTTTAGTCTGTCATGAAAGTCCTTTTGAGCTCCCACATCGTAATTACAAAGAATAAAAAATTCACCTATGATCCAAGCAGCCTATGATTGAATTGAATACTATCATAGATATGTGAGCTGCTTATTGTTAGGAAAGGTGTCTCAACCTTGCTCCTAATGTTAAGAATGTAAAAATGCAATTTTCTAGACTATAAAACATGAAAAATCAATTTTTGGGCTATAAAATTGGTTATTTGGCCAAAATAAAAATTCCTAATTGTTCAGAATCACTTTCAAGGATGTCTGTTGCACAGAATTTTTTGAACTCTACAACTTAAATAAAAAAGAGATCCCGATGGCCTCCTAGATCAAAAGTTATGGCCTCCAAAATTTGGGCCTCTTGCATAGGAAATGTTAAAAACACCTAAGACACAAAAAAGAACTATAAAAGGGAGTTTACACTTGTTGACCAACTTATGATGTGCGTTATGACACATCATAAGGCATCTCTAAATGGAGATAATGCAGCCACAATGGAATGCCCGAGTTAGTGAGTGGATTATGACATGCTTATGACAAGTGGAAGGAATATGCTGTTTTTAGTGTGTGAATTTATCTTGGGATTTGGGTGTTGGTTTTCCAAGAAAGTATTTGAGCACCACATTTTTGGGTGGTTTTAGCTCATGGTTTGTAATTACCATTTGATGATTTCTTGTATTACATCTATTTATTGAATGCTTGAGATGAAGGTATTTGATAATTGATTTGCAGGTATAGTTATGCTTTTGAATTACTCTCGAGTTGTATGTTGGTAACACTCTTGTAAGGGCATGTCCCTAAAATTGTATTGTAACCT
>VDFB02211748.1:0-15474 GCA_007258455.2 Sequoia sempervirens
ATATATATATATATATATATAAAAGGTCCATAAAAATTGTATAGGAGATTTAGTAAAGTTTACAACCATGAATGATATGACCTCATGATCACGCACCTTAGATTTCCCATGCATATATGTTGACGATCTTTTAGGTGTTCCTACCATGGGTATCTCATGAAATCCCTGCATGTATATATGTACAATAGTTTGTATAGATCATTCACACATGTGTATGTAAATGAACAAATTAAACTGGATCTATGATGTGTATTTAATTTAAACTTAACAAATTTTTGAAAGCATGCACCTGAGATGATGATAGCTCAGGAGCACTCACCACAACTTGTGGTTGGTCAGTACTAGGTATCGTATGACCTCCCTACATCTAGATATAATATTATATTATCAATTCACACATGTGTACAAATTCAAATTAAAAAATAGATATATCCACACAAATTATTTAATATATATTGGTTCAAGTACTTGTCCAAAAGGTGAGCCCATATCTACAACACTCGACATATAGACACGATGATCATATTGAGTTTCAGGCATCATCTAATCATGCGTCTACACCAAACACTTATTGAATTAATATTATATTATATATATAATTTTATGTTATTATTTATATGATTTTTTCACATTTCAAACTTGAATTAAATTTAAGTTCAAAAGATTAACATACCTATGTAGGATGATCCTCATATAGTAAATTCATGTATGACTCTGTCCCAGATGTATGTGGTTCACCTGAAGTGGATTCCTAAGTATTCCTATAGCTCGATCCTTCATGCTCTCTATTGGCCACTTGAGTCTCCACATGTGCAGTCTGATGAGTGAGATGTCCTAAAAGAAAACTCAATGCTCCTAATGTCAATAACATGGTTTGCTGTTGAAATCCAATGGGAACACCAAGAGAAGGAGGAGGAACAATAGGATCAATCAGAGCACGTCGCTGAGGATCAACACGTGCTCCTAGTCTATGTTGGGGCATGCCACACCCAACTCCCTAAAATGATCTCATATCAAAATAGTTGGGCTTTTTACCCAACTCAAACTCGTCCCACAACTTTCTCAAAAAGTATAGGGGAACCTCACAGTTTCCATGTGGTGGATTATCAAACACCATCCACCATCTATTCCAAAAATGTGTAGCTATATGCGGGTGCCTATACCATAAAGTTGAAATTCATTTTTTGGTGGGTGGAATTGGTTGGTTTGTTTGGGGGTTAATAAAATATTGGCACATGGCTTGTTTGGTAATTTTAAGGTCATTGATTTATTTGTAGGACAATCCATTTGCATAGAATTGTCTTCTCTTCTCTCCATTGATGGAACCTATCTAGGTCCGCATCAATGGATCAAACAAAATCGATAATATTTTGCATCATAAATGCAAACTGTGCGAGATGGGGAGGGATTCTAGGCTCATTTTTTATTAGATCTATATTTCCTTTAATCATAATAAGGTTTTCTTGGAAGCTCTCTCTTAATTGATCCTCGTCTACTACAGGGGGGTGGGGGATTAGGCGGTGGAGAGTTTGGAGGTGTGGGGTTTTGTTCTGGTGGTGGATCTAGATGAATTTGTGGATCAAGCATAAAATACTCTATATTAAATTATGGATCCATGTGAGCAATTAAATGGCAACTGCATGTTAAACAATTAAAAAATATATATCAAAAAACTAATTAAATAATGCATACAATTTTAAAGTTATTTAAAAATCACATCAGAATGTGCACAATTTCAAAATACATTTCATTTAAAGACCATTCGATTTATAACATTAAAAAATCCATAGAATGTACACACATTAAATTGACTCCAGTGTGTGGTTGTTAATATGAAGGGTAGAAATGTAATTAGGGGGTTTTATTAGAACCCTATTTAAATGCATGCACTATGTCATTGGTTTATTAATTGAATCCCCTAAAAGAAGGCCCCGTAAACTTATTTTTAGCTAGATATCACTTGATAATTAAACTATAGCCAAATTTGATGATCTATACATTAATTGATTTATTTAAAAATAAATAAAACCACATGGATTAAGGTAAAGAATTAAGATTTATTTAAATAAATCACCATCAAGGTAAAGACTTAATATTAAGGTAAAGGACTAAAGAATAAAAAATTAGACACATGTAGATATATAACTTTGATTTGTCAAATCGGGTGTTAAAATAGGAGGTTAGGGGTTGTTTAGAGTGCCTTCTATTACATATATAAAGGTGGAAAAAGAGAATGAAAGGTCCCCAAGATAATTTATTGTTCTAATTTTTTATGGGTCTAGATCTTTATCTTTTGAGGCAAAGGGAATTTTACTCATAGGTGTGGTTGTTTCCCAACAAGAGTATATCTATAGAGCTAAGGTATATCAAACAAGAATACATGTAAATTAATCAAGTATGATATAGAATTTAATTTAAAAATTCGATGGCATAAATTGATTTATCTAAATTTTCAAATTTCATGATAAGAGACACAAGTTCTCTATAGTGAGACAAAGTAGTTAAGAATAATTTATAAGTTTAACACTAACATTAAAATTTATAATATCATTCATTATTTTCATAGAATACTAAAGATAAGAATGAAAAAATAATAGAATACACATTCAAAGGGACACATAGATATATGATAGTGACCTAATTGCAATGTACAAAATAAACAAAGATGAGCTTGAGCTCTATTCACCAAATTTTGAGAACGTGTTTGATCCCCTTTATAAATGGCATATTAGGACCCCTTAAGACATTGATTTATGATTTGGGGTGATAGGATAGCTTAAGGGGATCTATACATTCTAGTAAGGTCCTAGGACAAAATGGTTGATGGCTTAAGGGAATAAAATTTGGTGGAGTTGCCTAAGGCAACCAAATTTCATTTTAAGATCCTATGAAAAAATGAATGCTTTAGGGTTTAGGGTTTGGGGAACTTAGGGTGAAGTTTGGGTGGTCCTTGGAATAATGGACTTGCAAGTTAGTGAGCAACATTTTCTTGTGGAACAGTTGATTGGGATAGATCTTGTTTCCCAACAAGAGTATATCTATAGAGCTAAGGTATATCAATTGTGAATACATGTATTAATCAAGTATGACATAATTTAATTAAATCCGAGGACATAAATTGATTTATATAAATTTTCAAATTTCATGATAAGAGACACAAGTTCTCTATAGTGGGACAAAGTAGTTAATAAGAAATTATAAGTTTAACAAGTTAACATTAATTCATAATCTCATTCATTGTTTTCAAAGAATACTAAAGATAAGAATGAAAAATTAATAGAATAAATGTTCAAAGGGACACATAGATATATGCTAGTGACCTAATTTCAATGTAAAAAATAAACAAAGATGAGCTTGAGCTCTATTCACCAAATTTTGAGAACTTGTTTGATCCCCTTAAGACATTGATTTACGATTTAGGGTGATAGGATGGATTAAGGGGATCTATGTCTAGTAAGGTCCTAGGACAAAATGGTCCATGGCTTAAGGGAATAAAATTTGGTGGAGTTGCCTAAGGAAACCAAATTTCATTTTAAGGTCCTACGACAAAATGAATGCTTTGGGGTTTAAGGTTTAGATTTAGAGATTTGATGATATGATATCAACATATCTATGTCAAATAAAAAATGTAAGAAACCTCCAAGGAGCCCTAATTTATGACACTACACAATGTGACAAGGATGTTTTATAAATTGTTCATTGAAGTGTAGCAATAATTGAAAACTCCTAATGTGAATTATTCGTAGCCTCAATCTCAATCTCAATCTCAATGAAAGTTGGCCCGAATCTAGGTAACATTCCTTGGATACTTCTAAAATTATGTAAAATATTAGGGTTTTAGGTTTACGTTTTAGGGTTTAGGTCCAAGGATTAACCTGGGTAAATTAGTTTTTAGGGACCTATGTTTTTTGGAACCTAGGGTTTCTAGGGTTTTGATAAGTTAAATATGTTCAATTTAGGTTTAGTTTTTATAGTTTTTGATTTACAATTTAACATTCTTTGTTTCATTGATGTTTTTGGTTTTTTAAATGCAATTTAAAAACTATTAAATATTGGGCAAAAGAAACGAGCTAACAAAACAAAACTAAATACCAGTACAAAACAAAATGGAAGATATAAAGCAAAAAAGGTAGAATTCAACCAGCTTTGGGCGTCTGGCTGCGGTGGGTTGTCAACGGAAGAGGTGGTAGTGAAAATTTTTACTGCTGTCGAATTGCGCATCGCGTCTTAGTATACTCTTCTTTAGATGCGGATGGCACGGGTTTAAAATGAATACCACGGTGGCAGCTAATTTGCAAAATAAAATGCCTCTAAGAAGCGTATCACAGCATTTTCAGCTCGCATTGATCGAGGGATATTTACTTACCATTGAACATTAAAGTGTCTTGATACTCAAATTTTGCTTCTAGAAAAAATCTCAATGTCACGATTCGATTACAGCAGATGGGTGAAAAGTCCGTTTACTGCAGGTTATGAGGTCAAACCTTAGGTCAAAGAAAGTGCCATCAAAGATTAGATCTAGGAAGTGGAAAAAAGATTGTTTGGAAATTGATGGAAGCGTCGAGTTGAGAGCTCATCGAGAAACGATTCGAAAATGTTCATTTATCGACGGCTGCGCGAGATATTGGCAGTCAAAGTTCGGTTGACTTGATGGTACAACAAATGACATCATCAGGTAGTCTGTACTATATGGAATCCAAGTGGATGAATTATGGCATGACACATGGTAGTTGAGTCATATTGTGCGTACCAATTGGAGAGCGACACGTGGCATCGGTATGACACATTATCACAGTCAGCATACATGTTAGCAGTCTAGTCAACGTCGATGTGTCATTAGCAGCGAATGAAGAGTTGACACGTGTCCCAGTGGTCATCATCAAGCGAGTTGGTCTGTTGAACAAAATTCTTGTCAGGGCTCGACCCTGTGACCTGTTGGGGATCTGAAACCGTTGGTGGCTGTTGCACTAAACATACCCGTCACATACATATTGGGAGCCATTTTCTTTATTGTTGATAGTTTCGGTGGATTGGTTTTAAAACGTGGTCGGCGGGGTTTGAACCCCCGACCACGTGGGTGTTAAAATTAATTGTAACTGTTAGACCACCAACGAATGTTTGAAAGTGCAAGGAGTCTGTTTTGTTTTGTTGTATGTTTGAGGCTAAATTCATAACAAATGGCCTATAAAGCCAAAATTACTTGAAACCCACTTCAACCTCCTTTACTAAAAGGCCATAGAAGACAAGTGAGTCTTTGCACGAGTTGTAAAAAGGGGGTTAGGAAGTTAATTTTTTTTAAGCCATTTTAGGCTCATTTTCATGTATAAAATAGGGGTTTAGGTGTGAGTTAAGGGTCCAAGTTATGTGATTCAAAATTATGTGAATCAAAGAAACAGGAGAATAGGTGATACAAAAGAGGGATCTTGTGGAGATTTTTGAGCCATTTTCATACGATAGAGTATTGTTATGTTGCCAAAGTGCTAGGAGAATGGTCTTGGTGCATTTGTAATCTTTTTTGGAGATTAATTGGATCAGTCTCACTCTATTGGAGCGGACCCGGAGACGTAGTCACATTTGTGATGAACTTCGTTATCAAATTGTTTGCACTTCTTCTCTCCTCTCTCATGTTCTGATTTTCACCTTAAGTTTTCAGTTTTTATGCATAATTTCTATAATGTATGCATAAATTATATTTCCATTAAGTTGTTATAATTAAGCATTCAGATTCACAATTAGTCTAGATCCTATACAGATCACGGGTACCCAAAGTGGAACACATACGTGTTCGAATTTAGGTTCGGGTACTCGATCCGTAATGTGTATGTGTTTTTTGAAAACATGTACACATTTCGTGCAAATTTTTTTGTTTTGGCCAAAAATTTCTCTCTTTGTGTACCCAACTTCTTGCTTTTACCCTTGCATAAAAGGACAAGAGTTAATCCTTTTCCTATGCAAATTCAGAATGTTATCAATGATACTTTGTAGAGCATGTCCCATGACAAATTTACATAGTAGTAATGATCAACTCATAGACAACAGACAAAGAAAAATATCATACTCAATATGGCTTCTCTAGTCCATGACATCCTTGAGTTTCTTCAGAGAAATGATAACAAAAATCAAGATACAACAGTTGAACATTCATGCCAAAGTGATTAAACCATGATTCAAAAGAACATCATCTAGTGAGATTTTGGTTTCTGACTAATCTTGTCGTTGATTTGGATGGTTGGTTTAAGAAAGATTGTGATCTAATGTTCAATGTTGAGTTTCACTGTGATCATTATGTTTTCTATGTTGTCCAACTGTTGTTTGTTTGTTTGTTTAAGCTCAAAGTAGATTGCCCTGAGTGAGTTCAGGATTTTTCCCCCAGTGAGACCAACCATTTATTATGAATATGCACAATGATTTCCAAGCCAAGGTGAAACATGACCACAACACCTAGATATGTACATGAGGTTCATATGATGGGTAGGCATAATGGTGGCAAAAAGCAGACAACCAACACACACGTTCCACTAGATGGAAAATAAAATATATCACAAATAGCACCTAGTACCAGGTTTTCACCACTTTTTTTTATTGCACTTTTTCTAATTTTATGATTTTTTTGTTGTCACCAAGACACCTATTTGCCAATTTTTCATCAAGGTAACAATTTTTTTTATCTTTCACTTTTTTGGATTTTTCATTTTTTTGCTTTTTTTTGGATTTTTCTACTTTTTAACCATGCATTGGATGAGTTATGTATAAAAATTCTTAAGATGAAGGCTATTGATAGGATCTTCAAATAGGTCCCCTTCAGGTGTAGATAACTTATAGGCTCCAGATCCAAATACTAATACGATGACAAAAGAACCTAGCCAATTAGGTTCAAATTTTCCTTTCTTTTCCAGATCTTATTGATTATGAGGATTCTCTTTTAGGACCAAGTCACCAGCTTGAAATGTTCTTATTTTTACCTTGTGGTTATAGATTCTTGACATTCTTTGTTGATAGGCATTTAGATGATCAACATCATGTTGATGATGTTCATCTAACAATTCCAACTCCTGTAGTTTGGATACTCTATAGTCTTCCTCTGAAATGATTCCTTTCAATGACACCCAAAGTGAAGGTAACTCAACCTCAATAGGTAAAATGGATTTTGGTCCATATATAAGGGCATATGGTGTGGCTCCTGTAGGGGTGTGAATGCTAGTACAGTATTCCCACAAAGCAGGGTTTAGTTGAACATGCTAGTCATGTCCAACCTCATTTATAGTTTTCTTCAGGATTTTCAAAATGGTCTTATTTGAGGCTTCTTCTTGGCCATTCCCTTGAGGGTAATAGGGTGTGGAAAATCAATTTTGGAGAGCATAGACCTATCATGAAAAATACTCCTTAGTGCATTTGTACCTCCTTACTCTGTATAATCATACATGACCAGCTCTCCAACAATGGGAATTCCTAATATCCTATACACATCCTTCGACGTAACTGTCATCTCCCCAGTGGCCAGATGGAAAGTGTTGTAGTCACTATGCCACCTCTCAACTAATGCAGTCAACAGTCCCCTATTAATCCTATACTGGGGCATGTCAATCAAGGAAGTTAGACCAAATTGTCTAATCACATCCAAATCCAGCTGTAACAAACATGGAATCATGTCCCAGGTCTTTAGGAAGTGCTCTTGAGACTAAAGAACTCTCAAATCCTCCTATCATCATGGCATATCACAAATCAAAATTTTATCAATCAACCTATCAATCAATCTAATCAACTCAAATGAGATTTAAATCAAATCTTGTAGAGTGTTTATCATCGACTCTCATTTATCATGAGGTCAATCATCATTTATCCTATCATTGATCCTCACCTATCATGAGGTCAATCATTAACTATCCCATCAAACATCATCAAAACAATGACTGACATGATCGTCAACCATCAAAAACAAGGAGGCAAATCAACATTCCTAAATTCTAGTGTCAATGCGCTAAAACAATGCATCCATGCACTAAATCTATGGATGCACCATCAAATTCCATCAATGTGCCACAATAGTCATCCAATGCACTAAACTACCAAATGCACTATAATTGTCAACAAATGTGCTAAATCATCACCTAAATGTGTCGAAACCCTAATTGCGCTAAATCAAACAACATATACACTACTGGATGACACAAATTTTCTAAATTAATAGATGTGCTAAAACATTAAATCAATGCACTATTTCAGAAAATCAATGTGCTAAAACTTCATATGCACTGAAAAAAATGACCTATGCGCTAAGATAGGCAACAAATGTGCTAAAAAGTTCAATGCACTAAAATAACCTATCAATGTGCTAAATCAGTCCCTAGATGCCATAAAACACATTTGAACATATTTTAAAACATCAAAAACACAGGAAAAACAAATTTAACTTTGAAAAAGAGGTTTCTCGGGGTATGTACCGGAGGTGCATATGCAGCTAGGCGATTGTGTCATCGAACTCGCTCAAATTGGTGGGTTTGGTATGGTATCACCATTTTTCTCCAATGCTCAATCAACTCAAATCTCCAATTGCAAATGAATTACAATGAGCTCACTTTTTCATCTTGTTATCTTTTAAAGGGGTAATTGGAGGGTAATTAAGTGGGATTGTTTTTATTTTTCAAACAGGGCATCAATTAATCAAATGGAAGGATTAGTATTCTTTATCAGGAGATAAATCATCTCACCATCATAAAATTTAAAAATCATCAGAAAATCATAAAAATTTCAAAAATTCAAAAAATCCTAAAAATTCAAAAAAATTATGATTTATCTCCCGAGGGGGCATATTCACATCATCACTTGAAAATCAACATCTGGGGCATATCAAAAATTTTATCAGCACTATCAACAAATTTTTCTTTGAAGCAATGTGTCACAAACACATCACTTCAAAGAGGGGAAAAATGTATACACTTAAATTTGGTCTCGAGAATTTAAATAAATACAAGTTATTTAATTAATAGTCTTTAATTCTTCTACTTATAAATAAATTGCAAAATTTATTTATATATTTCATTTTCTCTAATTCCTCCTATCTTAAATCATTTTCTTCATGTCTTAATTAAATAAACAAATTCAATTAGTTTGTTTTATTTAATTAACTCCCTTTCATTAGATTTGAATTTTAATATTTGAATTTAGGCACATTTCTACTAACTTCTCACCTTCCACCTCATCATGTGTCTCATGAAATTAAATATTCTTAATATTTAATTGGCATTTATCCTCAACAAATTATAACCAATTTTGAGACACTTGGCTTTCATCTTCATTTGATTCCTCCTCACACTTGGCAGTTTGTTCTTCTAAAGGGAATACACTCCATAATTCTCTCTAACCTATTCATCCTCCACCGTCCATCTCTCCAAATCAAATCCAAACTGTTGAATCTTGCCACATAAGCTTATTCCTTGGAAAAACCTATAAATACACCCTCATTTACAACAATTCACATAGAGAGTTGAGCATAATTGAACTCTGCAGAATTTTAGAGAGCATTATCATCTTAGCATGAACATTCTAGTTTTAGCATTGTAGTATCAAGTAGATTAATCATGGCATTACCATTAGCTGCATCTTACTCACAGTAGCTTAATTTCATCATTTTAATTATCAATATTGTAGCAGCATCATTAATCTTTGCACATCATCTACAACAAATTTGGCAATCATGTAGTGTAGGAGATATCTCTTGCATTTCCAACATCTCATTCTTTAGGTTGTCATTTGAAAAGTCATGTGCACAAACAATCTGAGAGAAAAAATGACTTAACGAATCCTTGGAGATAGAGGAAAATGAGAGGCCATTGGGGATTTTATTGTTTCAATTTGATTATTGTTCAAATTTTTCTAATATAATGTTTCATTGGTGTGTTGTATTATTTGCTTATTCACTCACATTATTCATACACACAGGAATAAATCTTAACCACGCTATCTTAAAGAGCACCAATTTATGAATATGTGGCACCAATACCAAAGTATATGAAATGAAAAGGAAGTCTTTTTACTATGCTTAAGTTTGGAAAAGGCCATATCATAACCATGAGACTCAGTCCATGTAAACTTGGCATGAATATAAGAAGGAATTCAACTTGTAAACCAAGAAGGAAATTTGTTGTTAAGTGTCATCGTCCCTTGAATCAGTAAAAGAGTCATGTTTTCTATCATGAAGAGGTCGAATCAACCATTAGAAGATTATGTGATGTTATGTGTTGCAAATTTTTGAGTTGATCAGTTGAGTGGTTGCATGTGTTTAGGAACGTGAAATTTTTTTAGCTAGTTTGTAGCCTTTGGCTGCTTGAATTTTAGTATATATAGAGGTGCTCTTCCTATCATTTGTTACTCTTCTTATTTTTATTTTCCCATCGTTATTCTATTGTATTTTTGTGCAAGTGAGTTAGTGAGCTTGAGAGTTATTGAGTTGCTTTATTATTTTTCAATTGTTTTATTGAGAGAATTTGTGAGAGGCTAGTGTTTGAGGCTAGTTGTTCTTTGGAGAAGTAGTGTTCGTGAAGGTGAAGGTTAAGGTTGGAAGGAATCATTATCAAGTTGGAACTTATATATCCAAGAATGCTAATTTATATTCTTCCTTTACTTATGTTTGAAAGGTTATTTGATTAAAATGCCTTTGATTGGAAAGATTGTTTGAATGCATGATATGCTTGTTCATATGATCTTTTTATTTCCTAGTATGGAATAATCTATGAAGGCGTGGTATGATAAGATTAGTTAATTCCTAGAATGGAATATGCATGTATGATTCTTAATTGAGTTTCAATTAGTGAAACCTATCATAGGGATTACGTTTGTATTATTGTTGAATATATGTGGCTTAAATACTATTAGAACTATACTAGTTCGTTAAGTCTATTTAGATAATACATGAGATGGAATTTGCTAGTATCTTATAGTAATTTTATGATTATGTCAATATATGTATGGTTAGTGTGGTTATACCTGGGGTTAGTGGAAATCCATTGGTAAGGGTGTAACCTAGATAATTAGTTTATTATAGACTTGGGTATTCCTAAGGTTAGGGTAATCCATGGTTAAGGGAATTACCTTAGGGTAATCCATGGTTCACCTTAGGGTAAATTTGTTTTATGTTTATTTTCAATACCAAATCGAGCTTTTGAAGTGGGTGGACAAATGACTCTCACTTGAAGTACAAGGTGTTGAATTCTTTGGCCAAAGTAGTGTAAGTAGCCATTGTTTGCATTGTCAGTTCACTACAATCCATGTATACAAACTAGCCAAGGAAACCAACTTATGGTAGCTCTATATTTGTAGGACACAAAATTATGCTCAGAAAGGTCATGATTATGGGGTTATCAAACCAATCTCTTTTTCTAAAGGTAGGGCCATCTTACCAGGTTTGGTAGATGTATGGTAGCTCTATATTTGTAGGACACAACATTATGCTCAGAAAGGTCATGATTATGGGGTTATCAAACCAATCTCTTTGTCTAAAGGTAGGGCCATCTTACCAAGTTTGGTAGATGTATAGGGGACCACATTAATTCCATGGTTGGTGAAAAAGTGCTTGAGTGATGCTCTCCCTTATACATTTGCAACCAAGATTTGATAATGTAGCGCCAGTTTGGAGACACCTAGAATGTATGCACCAAGTGATGGGATCATCTTGAAGGTATGCACCAACATTGGGGACATCTAGACCATTGTACTCTATTTATGTATCTTTATCATTGAGCTCATAGAAGCTATGTATGTATATATGTATCTCTACTCTTATTGTGGATTTATAAATGAAAAATATTATCATGAAATTATGTGATGTGAAATCGTTGCTTGAATTATTGAAATGATTCCATGTTATGCAATAGAAAGTTTGGAATAGTTATGTTTCAAATGTGCATCTATTTATTTATGAGAAAAGGAAAAAAAATATGGCTCATAAAGTAGTAGCTTAAAATTTAACTTGTGAGTAAAACATAGTAAAATCAATGGGTAGAACAATGGGTAGGTTACACATTTTACATAGCATATTCAATGTACAAAAGGAAAGGAAAGAATGAAAGAAACCATCAACATAACATAACACATGAACACCATATTTTTATGTGGAGAACCCAAAATGGGAAAATCCACATCAAGGATTGGCTCCCAATATATTATAACCGATTATAGTATATTACAGAAGTGCTCACTGCAGGTGGACTCACTATCCAAGTGGACTCACTACCCACTAAAAGAGGAAAAGATAGAAGAGAGGTGTGGCTCACAGCTTAGTTTGAACAGTTACAATTGCATCTAGCATATGCATGAATTATAGTTCCATTGAAGCTCAAAATACAAAATTTACACACTTCATTTTGATCTGAACTAACACACTTCTCTACTTTGTATTTTCCTTACTCTCGTACAATTTGAATCCATAAACACTTGAAGTATTACATACACCCAAAAACACCAAAAAGGATCTTACATATATATCTACTTCACCCATTGTTCTACCCATTGTTTTTACTATGTTTTACCCACAAGTGAGTACTTTATGCTACTAACATTATGAGCAATATAATTTTTCTTTTCCATTTGAATAACAAGATGCACATTTGAAACATAACCATTCCAAACTTCCCCATTACATAACAAAGAAATATTAAAATATTTCAAGTAACAATTTCACGTTACATAATTTCATCATGAAATTTTATAATTTCAATTTCTCATATAAGAATAGAGATGCATGTTTACATTCATTAGCTTCTATGAGCTCAATGATAAAGATATACAAACAAAATACAATGATCTAGATGTCTCCAATGTTGGTGCATACCTCCTAGATGTCCCCATCACTAGTGCATACATTCTATGTGTCCCCAAACTAGTGCTACAACCTCAAATCCCAATCACAAAGTGTATGAGGGAGATCATCATTCAAGAACTTTTCCACCAACAATGGACTTATTGTGGTCCCCCACACATCTACCTAATTGGTAAGATGGCCCTACCCTTCAACGAAGATATTGGTTTGGTAACCTCATAATCCTATCCTTCTTGAGCATAGTGTTGTGTCCTACATATCTAGAGTTACCATACATTGGCTACAACCTACATGCATGATTTGATACCTAGTTTGCATTCCTAGATCATAGTGAACTAACAGTGCAAACAATGGCTACTTACACTTCTCTGGCCAAATAATTCAACACCCGATACTTCATGTGCAAGTCATTTTTCCACCCACTCTTTAGCTCAATTTGGTATTGACCATTCAAAATCATAACACACATTCAATCTAAGGTGATGACATCAAAAATTGTTCAACAAATTTATTCCCTTTACCATGGATTACCCAAACCCAAGGAATAACTAATTTTTAACAAACTATTTAACTAGGTTACACCCTTTCCCATGGATTTCTCTAACCCCAGGTATAACAAAGTTATAACAAATTGATTAACTAGATTATACTCTTTCCCATGGATTTATTTAACCCCAGGTATAACCATGATAACCATACATACGAAAATATTAAGTGGCCAACTAGATTACTCCCTTTCCCATGGATTATCTAGCCCCAAGAATAACCAAACTACCCACCTGCGCTCAAAATGAAATTTTCATAAAATTACTATAAGATAACAACATATTCCAATTTCACTTATCATGTAACATCCATATATTCTTGACGAACTAAGTATAGTTCTATTAGCATTAAGCCACACAAATATCCATACAGTATAAATGTGTATTCCCGTATAAAAAGGTTTTCACCAATTCAAGACTCAACCATGAATCACACAAGATTATCACAAATTAGGAAATAAATCAAGTTCATAAAAAAAAAATCTTATCATGCAACAAAATCCATATTTCCCAAACAAAGGAATTTACAAAAAAATATCATTTCAAACATAAAATAATAGAGGAATAGAAATCAACATGCCTAGATTTATAGTTCCAATTGATAATACTACTTCCTAAGTTCAACCTTCACAAAAATGATAGATACTCCTAATTGTTGGCAACACAAGGGAGAGAGGAAATTGAATCAGTTGTCACCAAATTTCAAACTTATTCAACTTATTTATCATATTCTCAAATCTGAACATTAATTGTGAAAGCATAAATGAACAACACATCAGAATCACACATAACACCAAGATTTTTATGTGGAAACCTTGTTAGGGGAAAAACCACTATGGAGTCAGTCCATGAAGATTATACTATGTTAAAGAGTATAAGAGATTATGAATAGAATGCACATGCATTGAGGGCCACACTCCTAGAGCTCACTACTCCAAATACAAAATATGCTTCTTGCCCAAAGGAGACCATTTGTCTTATAGAAAGGTTCACGATTAAATCCATCAAAATTTTTAACTAAGAAAATTAGCATGTTAATCCCTAGTTCTGATTCGGTTAAGCACATGAACCTTCTTCATTCTTCTTCACTCTTCTTCTCTCTCTGCTCTACCTTTGAATGATCTGAACTTTATCTAAACATAGGACTCTTACACTTCACACACACATGCCTTCAAATGATAAAACAATTGCTCTTATATATCCGCAACAAGAAATTGCATCACTATAAGTCAACTCCAAAGAAATAATAAAATGAATATAAACAGTTGGCCCAAATCAATAAATATTATTCATGTGAATCAACCAAGATTGACCACAACATAGTGAAGACTGAAAATAACATCCTCAAACACAAACTACTTCAATTAATTTACTCTCAAGATCCACAGCACTTCCAATACCTTGTCGACCAAGACATGAAAAAGATGAACACACAAGAGAAAATCTTGGATCCCGAGCACAACGATCAATGCAGACATGTAACATAGATAGAGCACAAACTATAAACATCCACAAAAACCATGAAAAACCAAAGAAACATCCACAACAGTTGAACTTATGGAAACCACATGATCTTCATTCAAAGAACCTGGCCAGAGTAACAAAAAATTCAAGATACAAATCTTCACCTGAGATCTTAAAAGGAATTGGCGTGGATGATAAACTAGATATACTCAGCAAGGAGACCAGCACAGCCCACAACCTGCAGACAATATTAGTGATCCTGCCGTGAAGAACTTCACTTCACCAGCGCGACCAACCTCTGCTTGCTTCTTATTACAGATTTTCTCAATATCACCGACATATTGACTTCTAATCACCGGCAATGCTAATATTGTGTTGACATTAATGAAAACCACATATTAGCAAAGCAACACAATATCCAACAATCTCCCCCTTTGGCATTGATGGCAACACATGATGTGAAAAATGCCATTAACACAACTACACTTACTCCCCCTTAGGTTCTGACTCTTCTTTCCTCAACTCTTCTCCCCACAAATATTTTTCACATTGCTCTTCTTACCCTTTGACATTAATGGAAAATATTTCTTCTATATAAGCTCTGAACCACATATCTAAACACCTAAAATTATGAACATCTGACTACTCCCC
>VDFB02211749.1:0-23227 GCA_007258455.2 Sequoia sempervirens
TTGATCATCATTGAGATCATCTTACATGTGTCATAAGTTTATTGTGCAAATGTTTACAACAAAAAATTAAGAAAATTTGCATAATGATATTTTTATTCATTTTGTGAAATGTTGAATCTCGCACAAGCCGCGAGAGTAACTGAGTTGTTTCTCACAATCAAGAGATGAATACAAAATTTAAATACACAAGCCACTGCTGAAAATAACATAAGCATAAAAAAGAGAAGCAATTCATCATTGCCTGTAATGATGAATCACTTCGTTGGTGCTTCTAGTCGTAGTGCCTCCAAGCAGTTGCAGCCTCGCTTCATCGCTCCGTGTACCTGCAAAATCATTAAGGAAATGGTATTAGAGTTATACTCTAAGCAATGGTGAATTACTTTCTGCCTTATGCCTATGCTACAGACAGAAATGTAATTTGCGTTAAACCAAGCATTCATCAGATAATTGAAAAAAACAAGCGGAAAGACATAATTCAATGGAAGCTTTCAGCTTCTTTTATTTTGCTAACATGTTTGTTTCAATGTGCAGGAACAGGTTTATCATGTTCGAGTTCATTTCATCAGATATGTGGAGTAAAACGGGCTCCCACAAGGGTTGAGCGCGGCATATCAGGTTTTCAATTATAGAGCAAGAAAGGATTACTGTACTATAATATCAAATGATAAAAATAGTCTAAATCAGCATGATGGAACTGATTGAGCAATTATCTTTTGCTCACAAATCAAAGGAAAATAAAGTAGCATGGCAGTTGAGTATTGATTACATTTATCAACTCTCGTTTTAAGCTCTGTCTCTCATTCACATTCACATTTTTATGAGACATTGAGCTCCTTTTCATTACAGGATAAACAGAGCATTCAGCATTTTGTTTTGTTTCTTACACCATCAAGTGCATGCACAGTTTATAAAAGACTCAAGATAATAATTTAATTTCAACATTATGAGCAGAATTCTCATGTTTAGCAAAGAATAATGAACAGTAATGGAAAAAACTGGTTCATACATAGAACAGAGTAAGTGAAAGTATTACATTCATGAACAAGAATTTTGTCCCAGAAGCTACAATGATACATATAGCGGGGGCAAAGCATCAGAAGACATCACAATGCGTACTGGAGGTTACTGGCATATTTTGAGATAATGACTATAGATCAGAATTGAACAGTAACAGGTATTCATCCTTTATGGAGGTAGCAAAAGAGTAATTGCGGATGAGTCTTCATGGTTGTCACATGTGTTCCATACACTTGTAAGGAGCTCAGAATATCAGAAAATACAAAGAGACAGATTATTCATGCATCTGAAGTATTCATAGCTTCAAAAGCATGTTGAAGTCATGCATTTAAGTTCAAGAGACAGCAGAAACGAAAAGCTTTCATGTTCATCAACTCAAAATATGATTGAGTGAAGGCAAAGTCAATATTCAAATGATCCAGATTTGAGCAGTAATGAAAATACTCAAGGATAATGAACCAAAGTTTTCATCTTCAGCACAAAAATACATTGAAAGCTTATGATCTCTAAGCCTTTTAAAAACAGAAAATGCAGCCATATACAATGAGAAGATTAACACCAAAATGGAAAGTTTTTCTTAAATATGAGAAAAGCTTGTGTTTTAAAACAAAAATCTCAATGAGATTGAAAGGAAAATGCCCAGCTTCAGATTTAAAAGAAGATGTGGCTGTAATATACAGAAAAATCAAAGCATTTTATCTTTTATGAGTTCAAAAATGCTATGTTTTGCAGAGATCTCAAGAAGATAATCATGGCACAGCTTGAAAGTGAAGTTTTTTGCAGATTTAAAACAGAAAATCAGATTTCTATTGTGAGAAAAATGCCTAGATTTGAAAAAACGTGGCTGTAATATACAGAAAAATCGAAGTTTCTCATCTTGTATGACTTCAAAAATGTTATATTTTTTGCAGAAATCATAAAAGAAACATCATGGCGTGGCTTACAGAAGTAAAACATTGCAGATCTAAAGATTCACAAAACCAGATTCGGGTTTTAAAGCAAGTTTGTTCTTTATTTCTGGAAAATACTTCAAAGAACTTTCATGGTAGCTTCAAGAAAAGCAGAAAACTTTCAGAAATTTGCATGAGAAGGAGAAAATCAGACTTTATCTTCAAATACCTGTTAAAATCTTCATTTTTTTTGAATTTAGAAGAGTCTCCAGCAAGTTTGAAGTTAAAGAATGATCATGGCGGCCAGGAAAAGAAGCAAATTCATCCAAAATTTGCAGCAATACACAGAAAAACGAAAATGCATCACTCAGATCAGGAAAATAGTGCCTCATGTGCCTTCCAACGTTTTTTTTAAAAACGTCATTCTCCAAAAACGGCCAAGAAGATGAAGATTCGTGCCCAGATTTGCAGGAAAAGCTCAAAAAAATGAAAGAACCTCATTTAGGACAGAAAATCACGCCTAAATACTTCCACATTTTTTATAAAAATGTCTCATGTTCCAGATTCGGCCCCAAAAGTCAGATTCGAATTTCTTCATGGCAAAAAATACCAGAAACAAGGCAAGTTCATGGCTAGGGTTTGAGTAGTGGCGGCTGTTTTTCTCAAGCTTCTCTAAGTCGAATGCAAAGGAGTGACAATGATTTTAGGGTTCAAATGTGTGCTTTTGACTATTCGCCCTAATCCCACCTTGCATTTTTTATGATGATTTTTAATAATCATTATGTTTTTAATTGTCAAATGGTCACATTTTTGAAGTTAATGTGCCTAGCAGGGTGGTCAACATCATTTGTTGATATATTATGCCAAGTATTGTCAAATAGTGAAAACTGCGAAATGCATTATTGAATTTGAAGATCATAATCTGAGATATATAAATTAGCTTTATTATTCGTTATTCCTATTCGCATAAATAATGTAATAAATTAATTGAATGACAAGATAATCATTTAATTAATTTATTATCTAGAATGCAAATTAGAATACTATATAAAGCTAAACATATTTTACTCCAGTTTTACATCAGTCTCAACTGAGAATTTAATGAAAAGGGTGGACTTTAGAGTTGCATGGGCGGATTGGTAAAAACGAGGTAGTTTTACATGCTTTAAGCCACTTTTTCAGGGAGTTGCAGTTCAGTTGGAATAGTGCATGTATCAGTTATGACTTGGCAGTGAGTTTGAGCTTGATTGGACTTATTTTTGCATGGTTTTGGGCCTCCTTTTCAGAGATATTTTCTTCTGCTCGGATTTGGCTTTGGAATCATCACCCTTTCTTGGAGTTGGACTTTCAGTTCTTTTTGCATGCCTTTTTGAAAGGTTTTTTGTATATATTGAAAAACTTAGCTGTTTTTCATTCCTAGTTCTTGTTTTTCTGCCTTTTCCTTCAGCAAAGAAGACTATCTTGTAACTCAGCATTTATTTACAGATTAATACAGCAGTGTTTTTACAGGTTCAAATCGTGTTATTGTAGAGAATTCCTTCAAGTTTCAGTATTTTAGAATTTTCCTTCAAGTTTCAAGCATCTTTGTCATGTGGGATTGATCGAAGTAATTATTGTGTTGCAGTTTTTGAAACCTTTAAATATTTATGTCTCCTTAGTGAATTATGTATGCATCCAGGTTTAAATCCACTGGTTAAACATTGTGTTAATCGATAATCAAAAAGTCTAGTTGTGGAAATCATATTTCCCTTCTGTGATTGTTTCTTTAATAGCCTTTGTTTAAAATATTCAAGTGTTTAAATTTCTAGATCTAATTGTGCGAATGAAAATAGTGAGTAATTGTTCTGTGAGTTAAAGTCTGCAAGTTGGATTCTTCGGTGCATCACCATAAATTAAAAGTTTCATAGTTTAGAATTCAGACTTAGTCTTTCTACCTCTTTCCCAGCCAAGTCAATTAGATTTTAGGGGATTTTTATCAGGGAACCAGCCCTCTCTGGAGATTGATTCTCAGTTTTAGGCAACCCACAGGCCTGAGAATCATTCCATGTTTCAACAGATTGCTGAATTTAACTATTCAAGCGTTCGGGTGAGACTGGAATATTTGTAGTCATTCTAAAAATCAATATGGTATTATAGAAATAATCATTTTGTGCCTATGAAAATCCATGGAGCTTCCTTCAACAAAGATTGAATGCCAATGGAATAATGAAGAATATTACAGACTCAATAAAATGGACAGATATCATTCATTTCTCAATTTGAAATTTAAAAATTCAAAGTGTTTTGGTGTACCATAGAAAAAT
Source organism: Sequoia sempervirens (assembly GCA_007258455.2). Taxonomy (NCBI): domain Eukaryota; kingdom Viridiplantae; phylum Streptophyta; class Pinopsida; order Cupressales; family Cupressaceae; genus Sequoia; species Sequoia sempervirens. Next base: position 4,211 of record VDFB02211749.1, read on the forward strand.
GGATCTTGGACATTTTCATGGTCATTTAGGTTTTTTTCTTATGATGTTTGACTTATTTTTCTTTAATTTAATGTTGCAATGTAGCTTAAACATTCACATTAGGTCCTTAATATTCAAATTATGATGACTTGTGAAGGTGTTGTGAAGTGTTGTAACACATTTCAAGAATTTTCTAGACTCTTATTATTATAATTCATCTAAAAATCACCTTTTTATCCCTTATCAAGTCCTATTTTAAAGTGTTGTAAAGTCTTGTAACAAGCTTTCATGCTTTTCTAGGCTTGTTATCACTATTTACAACTCTCTTATGCTTTATTTGGCCCCTTTATGTACTCATAGGCCTTCATTAAGTGTATTTTTGAATTCAAACCTAACAAACAACATTAAAAGAAACTTAACTCCCAACACCCACTTACAAGCCTAGAGTGGGACCCATTTTCCATGGGTGGTGAATGAGTCCCTCTTGGATCCAAATTAAAAATAATTCAAAATTTCTTTTAGGTTTTTGTTTATTAAGACCTTATGTTAGCCTATGACATTGTATTATTGAGTAATTAGGGCATAAGTGTGTATAAATAAGTGTTTTTCCATCCATTTCAAACCCTAATTCATTCAAGTATTCATCTTTGCATTCAATCTCATTCATCCACTTAAGCATCAAAGCATCATTCAATCAAGAAAATATCAAGCATCTTGAAGCAGCCATTGACATATCTTCAAACTTCTACAACAATGATTTGGTGAGTTTAGGAAATTTGCATGTTGTCTATTCACCATGCCTTATTTATGCCATTTCATTTATTTATCAAGGGTTTGATTACCAAAGTGGGATTTGACCAAGGAAAATCCCTATACTCTAACACTTAACCATTTTACCCCTCTTTGTATGTGTGCTCGCAAGTTTTGTAGGAAGATTTGGAAAAGAAATAGGTGTTGAAAATTGGTCAACAAGTCATCAAAGTGTTTCAAGTCAACCAAACCCTAATTCAAGCTTGGAGACAACATTCAACTCATTTTCTACAGATTTGACTCTGTCAACCTGACAAGAAGACAAGTACAGATCTAGACCCACAAACTTGACTCTTGAATTTGGAGACTTTTGGAGGAGGAATAATTTTCCATTAGTGGAAAATGAGTCCCACCTATAGGCTAGAAAAGTTCATTTTATCAAAATTTAGTTCCCGATAGTCAAAAAGTAGTTTAAGGTCATTTTACCAATAGGAGGACTAGTTCGACATCAGTGGCAAATGATTCCCGCTGGTCATCAACAGTAACTTTTTCTAGTTTCTAGAACCTTTTAGGATCAACATTCAACTTCTAGGTGCACTATGTTCAATCTTTTTCAATTTTGTTTACATTTTTTTATGTTTCTAGTTCATTTTTGCATATCACATTATGTTTTCGAACATTGCATATTTCATTAGTTTTTTATTCATAATCAACCAATTTTATCAATTAGCTGCATTTAGTCATAATTACCTCATACTTGTAGTAGTTTGAGTGAACCACCTCAGTTTTTAGGTTCTATCTCTATCCTTTTAGGTGAAAACCCCTAGAGTGCAAGAGAAGTCAATAAAACAACCCCAAAATTGATGATTCATTTTGGTGAACCTGCATATTAAACACATTATCTTTCTGATTTGAATTTGCATTCACATCCTAAGACTCATAGAATTATCTTTTGCATTATCCTTCATCCTAAGACTCATAGAATTATCTTTTGCATTAGCCTTTTGCATTTTTTTTGTATCCTAGGGTTTGCACATTTGCATTAGTGAATATCTCATATAGATTTCATCCTTGCACTTCAAAACATTAGAAAAACTGAAATTCTAGATCTACATCTTCATTTTGCATCTAGAACATATAAAAATCACTTTAAATTTTCTAAAAAACACAAAAAATTATCATCCCTAGACTCATTGTCACCCTGGGAAAATCAGTTTAGTTGCACTTTTTGGACAACAATTTCTATTATTTTTACAGTAGTTTCTACATTTTTGTTTTTTGTTGATGCTTTTCTATTTCAGATTACAGAATTCTTGTCATTTTCATTTTATTATTCCTAGATTGCATTGTATTTGCATTCACCTCATCTCTTTTGGTACTTGTATGAGTGTTTGGTGCCCTATTGGAAATACTTTAGTGAGAAGAAGTTCTCGACTCATGGCATCCTGCGATAACACACTCGTTGTGGACCTTGGGTTGTCTTGAACTCCTACTCCTAGTATGGAAAATGGTGCATTAGGCATGGATACTACCACTAGTACACCTTTACTTTCACATACAATGCATGTTGATACACAAACTGATCAAATTCCACAAGATAAAGTTGTTCTAGTATTCATGAGGATTTTGCACATTTACAACAAGAGTTATGTCTTGAAAACATTTATGCCATTGCCATACCTACCATAGAAAACCTTCATCGCTTGATTGAAATTGATGATGGCTTACAAGTTATGAAAATAATTGTTGAGATATACAACAAACATGTTCCTTCCACTTCCCAATCAACAAACACTATGGTTAACCAAGGAGGATCTCGCATTCCTCCTCCTTCAACCATAGAATCCATACCCACCTATACCACTCCTCAAGTTACAATGACCATGCAACAGGTTAGTCATGTGACTCCTTTGGTTATTCCAACTAGCATTCCTAATTATTTTGTGGCATCGAATGTTCTATCCTCCACTACCTTCACCTCCCTTAGTGTCCCCTTCAGTTCTTCCAACATCACATATACTCCATCACCATTCTCTCTTCCACCTCATACCACCTACACTAACTATATCATTACACAACTCTTTCAAACTATTTCTTCTATGCAACAACGAATATCCACCATTAATGAAAATCAAGTTGTACCACCCACACACTATGTCTGAAGTAGCCCATTATCTTTAGATATCTTCAGAACACTGATGCCACAAGGAGTTGAGATGTACCTAGGTTTGAGAAGTATGGAGGAAAAGGAGACCCTACTAATCATGTCAATGCTTATACAAACTTATGCAATGATGTTGTCCTTGACGATAAACTATTAGACAAACTATTTCCTTGGACCTTAAAGGACACTGCATTGGAGTGGTTTTCAAACTGTTCATAGAAAATTAGATCCTCCTAAGAAAAGAGAAAATTTCACACATAATTGGACCCACTTTTGAGTCCCTTCACTTCATTTACCCTTCAAAACAACATTTATAGGCCCCTTAGACCCATTATTTTTTATCTAGAGGCTCATTTTACCTGAGAAATCACATAAAACCTGACAAACAACATTTAATTATCTCACACCTCGAAAAAACACCTTCAAAAAGTAGTAGTGGGACCCATTTTCCATCTTGGGCAAATTAGTCCCCTTTGGTGGGATACATTCAACAAGGGTGGCGAATGAGTCCCCTTTGAGGGAAAATTCAATTTTAAGTGGGAATTGGATTAATTTAACTTTAATTTTTGGTGAATGTTAGCCTCTTAGGTCTAAATAATGGGGAAATAAGGTTTTGTTGCATATAAATGCTCATTTCAAGTCATTTAACGCATCTTTTTAATCTCTTTTCATCTTTTTGTCATTTTTCAAGAGCAATTCATAGAGTCAAGTCTTCCACAACAAGTTTCATTTGCAAAATTTGATGTTTTAAGGCAGCAAACTAGGGTGTTTGCAGGTCTTGAAGCTCACTTCTATTGTCAAGATCCAACATTGCAAAGGGTTGATGATGGATTCCTATGGTGAATCATGAAGAATTATAGGGTGAAGAGGTGCAACTAGCCAGCAAATCACACCTAAGGACTTGGTTTCATATTGATTCCATCTTGCATTTTCACTTTATCAACATATTAAGATTTGCATTTTGTTTGTTTATCAATTGCATGTCATTTCATTCTCATTTTTCATGTGTTGTAAGGTTTATAGGGTTGAGATCTTGCATCATATCAATCATCTTTGCAGTTCTTACAATAGAATAGGACCATTGTCATATTTTAGCTTTTCCTAGTCTTTAATAGATCGAATGTTGAGGTTTATGCATATTTTTCTCCATTCAAGGTTTAATTACCCAACCAGGGGTTTGACCAAGGCAAACCCACCATTAGAAAAACAATTTTAAGTTGTTTTGCAAGAATTTTTTGAGATCCTGAGTCGAGTTTCTGTCAAAAATTGCTATGTAGGTGTCAAGGTGTAGGACAAAACTTTGAAGTTGCAAAAATTTGAAAGTGGAATGATTCACCATGCATGGTGAATGAGTCCCTCTTTAGGTGTAGATTTGAGTTAGATGCAGATCCAGGTTCGTGACTGATAGAAAAAAACTTTCGTGCAAAAAAGTGATGATTTGGGACTGATTCGCCCAGGGTGGCAAATGTGTCCTAGTCAACTTGAATTTAGTTTTCATCAGTTTTCTAGATTTTTTTTCTAGTCTTCTCCAATTTCTGAGGTGTATATATTCTATAAAACAGCCTTCTATTTAGTTTATTTTGCATTTTTGTTCATTCTTTCAAGCTTTTTGCAAACAACACTATATTTTCAATCATAGCATAGATCTTAGTTTTTCTATCATAATTTGTCATTTAGATCAATTACGTGCATTTAGTTCACTTCATTTAGCTTGGATAATATCACATATAACATAATTTGAATGAACCCTTTAGCATTTTTGGCCTAACTCTCTCCTTTTATGTGAAAAACACTAGAAGAGTTAGAGAAGTCCTAAGAGCAAAAAATCTACGGTTCACAAACTTACCCAATCATTCAATATGATCATTTAATGAACTTGTTGATTCCTTTATAAGTCATTTCCAATTCCATATGACTCCCAAAAAGATAATGGATGATTTAATGAGGTGTAAGCAAAATGTGGATGAAAAAGTAACTGATTTCATTTCATGCTATCAGTCATTGTATGCTCAAGTAGATGTCAAGGTTCCTGATTCACATCTCCAAAAGATGCTTATTGAAAACTTGTAAATTCACATTCAGGATAGGTTGACCAAGATGAAATTTCCATCCTTCATGCATTTATGCACAACCCTTTGCAAATATCACAACTTGGTTACTAGTCATGATTCAAAGTCCACTTCTAATCGAGCTGAGAAATTTGAACAAAGCAACCAAAATAACTCACAAAACTTTAGAAAACCAAATCGAGGCTTCTTACAGTTCAATCTTGTGCCATAGAAAAAATACCCCTTAGACATTTTCATGGTCTTGTAGGCCTTTCTTCATGATTCTTGGTCCATTTTGCTTTGATTTAATGTTGTAATGTGGCTTAAAAAATCACATTAGGTCCTTAAAATTCAAATTATAGCATCTTGTGAAGGTGTTGTGAACTATTGTAAAACATTTCTACACTTTTCTAAAATCTATTAATTTCAATTCACCTAAAAATCATCATTTCATCACTTATCAAGTCCTATTTTCAAGTGTTGTAAGGTCTTGTAACAAGATTTCACACTTTTCTAGGCTTAATTTCAATATTTACACCTTTCTTATGCTTTATTTGACCCCTTTATGCCCTTATAAGGCTTAATTATGTGTATTTTCGAATGTAAACCCGAAAACCACTTTCAGATCCAAGGTGGGACCCATTCGCCATCGATGGTGAATGAGTCCCCCTTGGCTCCAAATTCAAAAAATTTCAAATTTCTTTTGGGTTTTTATTCAAAATTACTTGATGTCGACATGTGATGAGGTATCATTGGGTTACTAAGGCACAAGAATGTATAAATAAGTGTTTTTACATACATTAAAACCCCCCCTTCATTCACTAATTCATCCAAACATTCAAACATCCATTCAAGCAAGTTTTGCATCATTCAATCAAGCATCAATTAAGCATCTTGGAGCAGCCATTGACATATCTTCAGATTTTGAGCATCAAAGGTGTGGTAAGTTTATGAAGTTTTCATCTTATCTATTTATCATACTCTTTTCATTTCATTTCATTTTTTAGGGTTTGATTACCAAAGTGGGGTTTGACCAAGGAAAACCCTTATTCTCTAACCCTCAACCACTTTTCCCCTCTTGCATGTGTGTTTGTAGAATTTTGTATGTAGATTAATCAAGCAATTAGGTGTTGAAAAGTGGAAAAAAAATTAACAAAGTGTTTCAAGTCAAATCAACCCTATTTCAAGCTTGGAGAAGACATTATGTTCATTTTTTGAAAAATTAACTTCGTCAACCTGACAAGTAGACAACCTCAGATCTGGTGTTGCATAATTGTCCCCTCATTTCACAGAACTTTGGGAGAGGACTGCTTCACCATTAGTGGTGAATGAGTCCCACCTTAAGGTTAGAAATCCATCTTTTGTTAGATTTCAGATCCTGACACTCAGAAACTAGTTTTTGACAATTTTCATTAGAAGCAAGACTGATTTTCCATCAATGGCAAATGAGTCCCACTAGTGATTTTTAGTGATCTTAGACAACATTCAAAATATTCTAGATTCTCCATTCCCTGCCCAGGTGCACTCTGATTCAGTCTTCTTCTTTTCTATTTTGCATTTGTTCATACTTAATTCATGCTTGCATATCACATTTTTTTTTCAAACATTGCATAAATCTTAGGTTTTGCATTCATAATCAATCAATTACTTAGTTCCATTCCACTTAGATAATTCCTTTTAGTCTAAAAAATAGCAGAATTGTCTCTTCGTCACATGTCCCCATCCACCTCCACTACTCCTATCCTAGATGAGACAATGCTTCAACATGAATCTGAACTTGAACAAACAATATAACCTCATAAGCAATCAACAATAAACACTTCACCTTCATCATCTAAATGCTCAAGAGATAATGAAACCAACCCCGTCATGCCTCCTCGCATTAAATAAGTTTATAAAGCTAAAGAGAAAGTGATTGACCCATCTCCTTTGGTTCCTTCTATTCCTCCTCCTCTGGAAGAAAAGGATCCTATGGTGAATCAACCCACTCTTACACCTCAACAACTTCAAAATAGAATTAAAATAAATCATAGTGCTAGGAAGCGTAGGAATCATCATCATCTCCTAACTCACCACAAGAAAGTATGATACAATAGTCACAAAAGAAATGATCTAATACAATAGGGTAAAAGCATAAAGGTGTGTCACACTTTCAGCCAACTTATCAACACAACTAAATTTAAGTATTTCTAACTAAAAATCAATTTTGGTCAAACATATGATCTAGTAGGATTCATTCTAGCTAGGTTAGATACTTCCACAACTTTTCCAACTAAAATTGTTGGCTAAAAATATATGGAGCACCATTTTGAGTCCAATTTACCAAAAAAGTAAAATTATTTTAAAAACTTAAGTTTTAATAACTCCTACTAATGTAAATAACATTTTTTATAAATATAAAAATACTCTTTTGTATCTATCCTTAAGTGTAGTTTTCAAAAATATATTTATTTTAATAGTTTAATAATTATTTGTTATTTTATTTTATTTTATTACTAAAAGTATGTTATTAGAACATAAAATATTAGGTTGATTGCCATGCTAAGGAAAAATACTAAAACTTATTTAAAAGTTTTGAAAAAAATATGATGCACTAGATAAAAGAATCTATTTCAAGATGGTATATTTTTTTTCCATTTTAAATAAATATTTAATATGAAAATTGACATCTTATGGAAACAATTATTTTTTGATTCACACACATTTTAATATTTATTTAAAAGTATATATTTATCAAAATTGGAAAAAAATATATCCATGCACTAAAGTTTCAAGTTATAAATATACACAAAAAAATTGAAAGAAAACAAATAAAATTTAATATAAAAAGTTTGACATCCCGTGTAACTTCATTTTTCAACATTTTATCAGCAACTAATTATAGTGTTAATTTATTAAAAACTAGTTTAAAATAATTTTTTAATGTTTTTAAAAAAATACAATCATAAAATAGATCAAAAAGTACATATTTTACTAGTTTACATCATTTCAAAATTGAAAATATATATGCCACTTTTTAGTGATTCAAGTTTAAAAGTTGGATCAGTGTTAGCCATTTCCTTTATAAAGTGTGACACAGCTTTGTGTTTTTACCTAATAGCCACAACTCTTGATACATGCTTCATTGGAAATTACCATCCATCCTCCCATCGTGATTAATCTTGATGATGATGAGAAGGAGATCTCTAAAATCGATGAAAAGGTGCATAACAATCTAAATTCTTTATTTTCATCTTCCATGAGCTTAAATGATAAATCTCCTACACCAAGTGAAGAACCTGGCACTTCTCCTAGTTCAACACTTGCAATTATCCCTTTGGATAGTTAGTTTCCCTTGCAATACACTGGATATGATTTAGAGGTAGATGACTTGTTAGATGGTTGAATTGCATTCACCATAATGTGCATTTGATGTTCTCTCTCTTTGTGCACTTCCTCTATTTGTACCTCTATTCTTCTATATGTCATAAATTTTACCCTTTCTTTTTCGATTTTGTTTTGTGTTTTTCTTTTGGGGATGACGCAAAGTGTAGAGATGACCTATGCCTCTTCCATGTTGACCCAAACGGTCCTTTTACTTTATTTTTCACTTTTGCTTGTGTTTTTCCCTTTGGGGATGACATAAGGCATCAAGACCGAAATGTCTCCTTCATGTTGACCCAAAAAACTTTTCCTTTGCTTTTGCATTTTTCTTTTCTTTTCGCTTGTGTTTTCCAATTTGGGGATGATGCAAAGTGTTGAGACCACAATGTCTCTTCTATGTTGACCCAAAATAGACTTTATTTTCCTTTTGTCTTCACTCTCTTTGTGTTATTCTTCTAGTTCTATGTATTCGGGGAATGATGACACTTCTGAGCTCTTTAATCAAAACATTGCAGCAATGAACATATGAACCCAAAATCCATAGATCCCTTATCTATTTGGTGTGTTCCTTTCTGGGGGAAAACCCCACTTTCTTTTGTTTTCTTTTTCATTTACATGAAGTAGCCTTACTTGGAAACATATGACTTGGCATAGGGGTTTTCTAAGTTGGCTCGCATGTCTTGTTTTCTTTTTTCATTTTTCCTTTGCTACTTTAAATTAATTTCTCATAGAACGGTGTGTAGAAATTCCTTTAAATTGGGGTATACATTGGAATTATTCATTTTCTTGGTTCTTAGTGCAACCTTGTCACTTCATACGATGTGTTTGTTACTTTGTGGATGAAATTGGGTGTGATGTCTTTCATAAGCATGATCTGTCTTAGCATATTACATTCCTCTTAGTGGCCTGATGCAATGCACTACATCCCCTTAGTTGTGAATATTCTATTCTTTGATTGGTTCCCTCTTGGAGATGTTAGACACAATGTTACCTAAGTGATAGACCTTGCATGAACTTAACAAGACTCATTTGAACATTTATTTTACATTTTACATTTTGCATTCATATGGCCACCTTGCATAATACAACTTGCATGCCTATGGTACCATCATGTTTCTTCATGAGTTCTAAGCATACAAAGCTTTGCTTGTATCATGAATCACGAACCAACATTTTCATTTGTTGCACCTTATTAAATTTATCAGGAGGTATAACTTTGATATGGTTGAGTGGGAATCCCATTCTATGGCATGAATTTCCCCATAGCCACCTATGTGTTTGTGAGTAGATGCCATCCAAGCATATGTATTTCACCTTTTGGGCCTTCTCAACTGGAAGACTACCATGAGTTCTGTCACCTCAGAGTGATTATGCATTTCCTTATTCGTACAAATAGCCTAGATCTTATCTACAACTAGCTAGACAAACAATCGAAGCTTGATCCGACTTTTCCTTTTTCTCTTCCTTTTCTTTTTCTCTTTCATATGTGTGCTCCTTTATTATTATGTTTAATTTTCCATGGGATGTTCATCCTAGGGGATTTATCACCCCTCTTGATCATTGTCATTCCATCTTTCTATCACAAGAGCATTTGGATCCCTCTCGATATGCATGGCTACTTTAGTGTGAGTTTGAAGAAAGTTTATCCTCTCACTAAAGTGGGGGCTAAATGTACCATAGAAAAATGGATATTGGACATTTTCATGGTTATTTAGGTCTTTTTCTTGTGATGTTTGACTTATGGGTATGTGTAGCATCATCATGGAAAAAATAGGCCCTTAAGTGGCAAAAAATTCAAAAAAATCAGTGTTAGGAAACTTGACGTAAAAATTTGAATAAGTTATCTATATTATTTCAAAAATATGTAAGAATAGAATTTGTAGAAAATTGAATGTATTTTCTAAACTACTAGTTTTATTTAAAAATAAATAAAATCTATTTGTTGAAAATTTGAAATTTCAATGCACTAGTACTTAAATTTCGTGGGAAAAAATAAGAAGTAGGTGTTTGTCTCACCACCTAACCATAGTAAAATGATAATATTTTTATAAGATTTTATATATAAGTGGAGGACTCATGTCTAGATGTGATGCATATTTTTTGTAATTTTTTTCCAAGTAAATAATTAATTATGATTTTTTATTACAACTTTTAAAAAATATAAAAACTATGTGTCTAACCACCTTAACTTGTCAAAACTTCATGAAATTTATTTTTATTTTTTAATCCTATAGTATGTGAAGCATAGAATGTGACACATATTTTGGATTCAAAAATGTGATACTCGTTGAAGTGTAGATGTTTTCAATCATCCTATTGATCAGGACTTTAGTTGTAATTCTAATAGAAAATGAATAATAATTATTTATTAAATTCAAATTAAAGCATAATTTATATTGGTGGAAAGCTGAAAATCTCCTCTAAAAACCCTTTTCATTTCATTAATTTTGGGTAAAAAAAAGTCGTCAGCTACATACCCTACAAATACCCATAATATTGCCACTTTTTGGCCCATCATGATCATGCACATACCCTTATTTTTATTTGATTTAATGTTATAATGTAAGTTAAACATTCACATTAGGTCCTTAATATTCAAATTATGATGTCTTATGAAGGTGTTTAAAGTGTTGTAACACATTTCTACACTTTTCTAGTCTATTCTTATTATAATTCATCTAAAAATAACCTTTTTATCCCTTATCAAGTCCTATTTTAAAGTGTTATAAAGTCTTGTAACAAGATTTCATACTTTTCTAGGCTTTTATCACTATTTACACCTTTCTTATACTTTATTTGGCCCCTTTATGCACTTATAGGCCTTAATTAAGTGTATTTTTGAATTCAAACCTAATAAACAACATTAAAAGAAACTTAATTCCTAACACCCGATTACAAGCCTAGAGTGGGGCCCATTTGCCCTGGGTGGAAAATGAGTCCCTCTTAGCTCCAAATTCAAAATAATTCAAAATTTATTTCACGTTTTTATTCATTAAGACCTTATGTTGACCTATGATGTTGTATTATTGGGTAATTAGGAAATGAGTGTGTATAAATAAGCATTTTTCCATCCATTTCAACTCCTAATTCATTCAAGTATTCATCTTTCCATTCAATCTCATTCATCCACTTAAGAATACAAGCATCATTAAATCAAGTAAATATCAAGCATCTTGGAGCAACCATTGACATATCTTCAAACTTCTACAACAAGGATTTGGTGAGTTTAGGACATTTGCATGTTGCTTATTCATCATTCCTTCTTCATTTCATTTTATTTCTTTATCAAGGGTTTGATTACCAAAGTGGGAGTTGACCAAGGCAAATCCCTATACTCTAACCCTTAACCATTTTCCCCCTCTTTGCATGTGTGTTTGCGGGTTTTGTAGGAAGATTTGGAAAAGAAATAGGTGTTGAAAAGTGGTCAACAAGTCATCAAAGTGTTTCAAGTCAACCAAACCCTAATTTAAGCTTGGAGACAACATTTAACCTTTTTTTCTGCAGATTTGACTCATCCAACCCAACAAGAAGACAAGTGGAGATTTGGACCCACAAACTTGACTCTTGAATTTCGAGACTTTCGGTGGAGGACTGATTCACCATAAGTGGTGAATGAGTCCCACCTATAGGCTAGAAAAGCTAATTTTTTCATAATTCAATTCATGATAGTCAAAAGTAGTTTTAGGTCATTTTATCAGTAGGAGGACTGATTCACCATTAGTGGTGAATGAGTCCCATTGGTCATCAATAATGATTTTTTTCAATTTCCAAAACCTTCCAGGTGCACTCTATTCAATCTCTTTCCATTTTGTTTTCATTTGTTCATGTTTCTAGTTAATTTCTACATATCAGATTGTGTTTTCAAACATTGCATATTTCATTAGTTTTGCATTCATAATCAATCAATTTTATCAATTAGTTGCATTTAGTCATAATTACATCATACTTGTAGTAGTTTGAGTGAACCACCTCAACTTTTGGGTTCTATCTCTCTCCTTTTAAGTGAAAAAACCTAAGAGTGCAAGAGAAGTCAATAGAACAACCCCAAAATCGATGGTTCATTTGGAAAGCTGGTGAAGAGGGGAACAAAACCCATAAATTATTTGATGATATGCATAGTATTTAATGAGTTGTTTAAGGTAGAAATTTGACTGAAATTTGTTGGACATGAGAAGAAGTGAAGAATTTCATAAGGTGAAATATTTTAAAGAAAAGATAATATTATTTATGTACTTAATCAACTCTTATTCAACAATTCCAACTTCTACTAGATTGTGATTTACACATGCTTAATTTCTTATGCTTAAATATTGTGACCACTGCTATAACACTTTCTTGCTACAAATCTAGTCACCACGTGCCTGCATCTTCATCCATTGATTTTCTTAGAGTAAGGGAAATTTGTGAATGCAATTAGTGGGGTATGCACAAGAAAAACTTTGGCTCTTTTGGATGTGCAAATTGTATAGGATTACTGTAATAGTGTATGTATGTAACAACTTCCTTCACATTTGCAATAACATAAAGAATCAAAAAATAGAGGCTGGGAATTTCAAATCACAGTGTACAGACTATTAGTACACTGGTAAATATAAACTGATTGGGTTGGAGATTCATTTTTTTGCATATGGTAAAATAGTAAGGACACTCATGCATTCTATATATACTTGCATATTTCATAGTAATATACATTCATTCTTGTGGTTTCCAAACCATAACAAAGAGGTTATTCTTTCTACTATAGAAGAGTGTCATCCATCATATCTTAGAAATTTCTTATTTTTTTTAAATATTAAACTTACTTTCTAAAAAATATATGCATTAAAAATAGGAAGGGGTAGTATTATTTATTAGTTTTATAGAATCAATTATTCATTTAATGGTGTCAATATATTAAAAGTATTATTCAAAAGTGTTAATTTTTTGTTAAATAAAATTGCCTCAATTGTAAATGGATGCACTATAGCTTGTATGCAACATCTATCTTGTGGGGGGAATTCTAAAACTGAGCTTCAAATTCGAATTTGATAAGTAGAAAATCTACTCGAGATGGAGGTACAAGAGGTTGGAGAACATTTAATGACCTCTCATTAGTCACTAGTGATGAGGTTGTGAATTTTTTTAGTGATTAAACTACTCCCACCAAATCAGCTAAAGTCAAGGGTAACTTCTAGTGGTAGTGGCAATTTCCTATGATGTTAGAGATCAAGTGGAAATGGTAAATAACAATGGATACAATTGAGAACATTGTAAACATAAATTCCCTGATAAATTTGAAAGGAGGAGAATAGCTTGAAATATTTGATGTTCTAAACAATTGCATAGGAGAGTAGCTGACTATAGTCATCATCTGATTGTCAAAATTCTTGGAAGTGTGGTCAATTGATGATGATTTCACTAGAAGGGAAAGTGATATAAATTCTTATATGTAGGTGATCATGTGCAGAAATATTGAGATAACAACTTATGCAGACCTAAAAATATGCGTAAGCAAATGATTCTAGATTTCTAGCTAATGTGATGTACTTTCTCTCCATGTTCACACTAAGGGGGGTGTTAGGAATTAGTGTTCACATGGGTGTCATGATTAGTACATTTAATAAAATAGAGTTATACAGTACTTTAATATTAAGTTGTTGAGAAACAACTTAATATTATATTATAGTGAGTGTTTGTTTGTATTATGAGTTGTTTTAACAACTCATATATTTAGGATTTTTTTTGTTTATTATTCATGTAATTATCTATGCAAGAGATTTTTTATAAGAGGTTTCTTATAATATAAGATATTAAAATACTATATATATGAAAATATATTGAATGAAAGGAAATATAGAAGCAATAACATTTTTATGTAACATTTACAGTCATTCTAAAAATCAATAAGGACCTCTTGGCCCTATTGGTGGCCATGGTGGTAGTGGCCCAATGGTACCTTGGATCCCTGATCTCACTGATTGAGATGCTCCTAAAATACTTTGACTTAAATATTTAGGATCCTACTGATTCGTAGGTACATCTCTCACATATAGATTATTATAATAGGTGACCTCTAGTGTGATCATCCTCACCTCATCCATAACCTACCTCACTATAATTCCTACTACAAACTTGACGTACTATTGCCTCAGTATCTCTACATCTGCTTCAACTATCATCTTTTCTACTTGAGCCTATCTTTTGTGTGTCTCTTTGGTCACCTAGGCTAACTACTCTTATATCCCATCCATCTCCACATGTAGATTGTCTCTCTCTTCTAGGACCACAACCCACTCTCTCTACACATAATCTCACTCTAATATCATAGTGGCTAGATATATCTAGGTTGTCCTCTTCTTGTCATCCATACTCACCTCTTTTTCCTCCCTCTAGTTAGGTGCCCCATCCATCTCCTCCTCTCTACCCATATCCATCTCCATTTTTGTGACCTCATCCATTGCCTCCATCATCTTTGTCTCCATATCCACCTCCATCTCCACTGCCTCCCTCACCTCTCCCCATGGAAAAAAAATATCTTCTCTCCTTTGTCTAATTCTCCAGCCTCTATATATGGATCCTCCCCACTTTCATCTAATTAGCTCCCCTCTAAGTCTAGTTAGTCTAGAAGGCTTGTGTCTTTCCCACCATGTACCACAGTTTTATAGTCTTTACATGAATCACATATGTGTGTAAATGCCTATCTATAGGAATAATTGCCTCAAAATCCATTATAACTATGTCAAGAGATATCATAGGCCCATAGTCTTCTATCTCTCACTATTTCGTAAATATAACCTCACCAATAAAATCTCCTTGTGGCTATCCAAAATATCAGCATACACGATTGGGCATGTACTGATTGATGATGTGGATTATCTTTCCAATCAAGTACTCAAGCTATTTGCAATAAGGTAAGTGCTCACCATCATCTTTCCATGCCTTACAATCCCTCCATGGTTTCCATGTAAATCTATCTAGGTCATCCAACTCCTACCTACACTACCATATATCTCCTAGTCTCCTTTATGTAACCATACCCATGCACATGCACACATAGGGAATTCCTACACCCTAATCCCTATAGTTCATTGGTCGTGTCACCACTATATGATATAAGGCCCATATATGTAATAATATCACCCCACAAGATAGGATGTCATGACCTATAAACTTCTTAATGCACATTATGGTATAAGTGTGCCAATACGTATAGTCCCCATGCATAGACTAGTCTCTCATCCAACATCCTCTCAAGTACCCTATCAAAGATAGTAGATAATCCTCTATATCACCAATATGCTACAAGAACTCCCCTAATCACTCAATCCAATACTAGTTGTAGTGGCTCAAATTGATACATTACCCTTTGTAGATCCATCTCCACATCCTTAATCCCTAGATCATCTATTAAGAATAGCTTGCTCAATCCTCTCTCTCCTAAGTTGGTATCATATACAACCCACTCTCCATGTATCAAAATCTTAAGGATCCTATGGACATCCTTGAGTGTGATAGTAGCCTCCTTAGTCAGGTATGTGCAGGATTATGATGGGCCAAAAAGTGGCGATATGATGGGTATGTGGCTAATGACATTTTTCTACCCAAAATTGATGAAACAAAAAGGGTTTTTACAGAAGATTCTCAACTTTCCACCAATATAAATTATGCTTTAATTTGAATTTAATAAATAATTATTATTCATTTTCTAACTGAATTACTACTAAAATCCTAATAGATAGGTTGATTCAAAAAGATCTATAGTTTTCAAACCATATCACATTTTTTGAATCTGAAACATGTGTGACATTCTATGCTTCACATACTATAGGATTTTAAAAAAAAATTGAATTTCATGAAGTTTTGGCCCAGTTAAGGTGGTTAGCCATACAAGTTTTTTTTTTTAATTTGTAATAAAAGATTCATAATTAATTATTTGCGGAAAAATTACAAAAAATATGCATACCAGCATCGAACTTATGAGTCCTCTACTTATATCTAAATATTATGAAAAAAATATCATTTTATTGTGGTTAGGGTGAGTGAGGCCAGGGCACCAACTTATTTTTTCTTGAAATTTAGTATTATTACTACATTGAAATTTCAAATTTTCACTAAATAGATTTTAAAATAAATAAATAAACCTAGTAGTTTAGAAACTACATTCAACTTTCTATAAATTCTATTCTTACATACTTTTGAAATAATATAGATAACTTATTCAATTTTTTACGTCAAGTTGCTTAACTCTGATTTTTCAAAAAAAATTGCCACTTAAGGGCCTACTTTTTCCATGATGATCTTTCACATACCCAGTTAACAAGATAAAGGTGTTGTGCTCACTATGCCACCTCTCCACAAATGGTCTCATCAACACTAGGTTATCCCTAATCTTTGGCATGTGCCATGTGTGATAGTCCTACTACTCTTAGGAAGGACTCATCATCCTCACTTAGCTCAAGTCTCAGTATCATGGTCACTAGATGGCACTCTGATGACATGATCTGATCCAACTCTTCCTATATTCACCTATTGTATAATATTTTCCTCTTCATAATATTTAACCATAATCTATTTTAAATCAAAAGTGTCATTTTTCTAGTCATTTGTATAATTATAGGTCAATTGCATAATGTTTCCTATTATTTGTATTATTTTATTAATTACACAATAATGCCTATCATTTGTATTGTATTTACCCTCATTTGTATAATTTCATCAATTGTGCAAAATTTATATTTTTGTAACAACATATCCTATCATTTACGTAATTTTATAAATTGCATAGTTTTGTATCTCATTTGTGCAACCCTAACCCTTATTTTTGCAATTATGCAACTACATAGAATTTTCTATCATATGAGCAATTAAACATCATTTACACAATATCAGTCTTTAGATGTATGTCATTTAATATAAAATACACTTTATTTCCCATCATTTGTGATTTTTTTATCCTAAAACTACACTTCTTTAAAATCCTAATTCTACTCCTCATCAATGTACCTAGATCTACCCTTAGGGACCCAAAGGTTTGACACTCACCACTAGACCTGACTCGACTAACTACTTGAAAACCCATGCATGCTCAACTTTATGAATAACTCTTGGAATGATATCATATGCTCACTTTCTCTTCTCTAGATGCTCTAGAGGATCTAAATTTTTAAGAGTGAGAGAGTACACATGAGCCCAAATGGCCCCTCCCATGCCTATTTGTAGCCTCTAAAGCCCTATTTTTCTTCATTATCCTTCATTCCTTTCTACCTATACTAGTTTTGCTATCTCTTTTGTCATTTTTTATCAACTAACCGTGTTTCTTTATCTCCTATTAATTGCACCTAGCTTACTTGTCTTGTCATGAGATTGATTGAAAAAATGTTTTTTTTTCAGCCAATCTCTTGAGGGGGTATCCTACCTCCATCCCTCCATATTATTAAGGCATACTAGGGCACATCACCAACATAATTTGTTTCATACAAATCTAAATTCTTTGAAACAATTCCATGGAATGTAGTGTCTCAAGTAAAAGTAGACACCTAAAAATAGCTAATGTATTTAATTATTTATCTTATTATTATCCTCATCAATTATTCTATCTATATTTTTATTTTTGATCAATCCAAAAGTAGTCGTAGGTGCTTAAGACAATAAATTAATTAAAAAATATGAACATTACAAAGAAAAAGATGCCTATCAAGATGCCTCACCCAACTGACATATGTAAAGGAATAATTTTTCCCTTAAATTTAGACTTGGTGATACCCCACATTTTCTTTGGGAGAGTTTAGATTGCATTGAGAGTGAGAGCATAGATGCATGTTATGGCAGACAACCATACCTTTGCTAGACTTTTTTATTTTCTTTTTTACCTCCTCCCAAGCATCAAATTTATCTTCCCCAAATTGTTGGAGAAGACTAGGTGTTGCAAGGGGTGTAATGGAATCTACAACTATTTTGGAAGGTAGTCTATAGTCACTTGGAATTGCTTGTGACACCAAATCCTTGGATGCAATAATTATTTATGGTATAGCCTCTACAACCAAACTCCCAACTTGAGGCTATTGGGAGTCATGATCTGTATCATCTTCCCTCATCAAATTTACCTCAATAGCAAGGGAAACCATCGTATTAGAAGCATCTCTTTGGTCATTTGGTAATTTTTTTTGAGAATCCAAGCAATCACCGTGTTTCTCATGCTCCAATGGGGAATTTGAAGGAACTGTATACTGTTCAAGGGAAGCATCTTTCCACTATGTAGCAAAGCATGAATCTTTCGATTTGTAATAGTTGAAATATACTAAAAGGTGGCTAGTATTGAAGCACCATCAGAAAAAAAATGGGATGCCTTCATAATCTAGTAATTGAACCAAGCTCTGGCCATCCAAAATAAGACTAATTTCTACAAGAAGATATTTTTAAGTATATGTATCTACCAAGATCTAAGCATAAGTTGTGTGTAAGAAATCAAATGAATCAATATCAATCGCTAGATGGTAGCCCAGTGCATCTCCAATTGCTTCAAAACAAGAATCACTCCAAAAATGGAGTGGGAGGTTTGGGAGGAGTCTTGATGAGCTTAAAATGTGCTCATCGTTTGGATATTATGATGGACTTTTATTATCTTTACTTTTGTTATTTGTGGTTGTTTAAACTCTGTTGAAACCTTTTATTGGGATATCCTGTAGAAAAATATTTTCATATTCCTGCAGCTTATTATGTTGACTTGACTACATT
>VDFB02211750.1:0-12473 GCA_007258455.2 Sequoia sempervirens
CTCAATCAGATCAATCAATTTTAGCTTGGCCAATGACAAGATCTCAAAAGGTTGATTAGACATAAATGGAATATCTTACAAAAATTGAGCTTAAAAAATCATGGAATAACAGACAAAACTAACAAGCTAGCCTTCAACCTGGCCGATCAATTGCCTACTCATCTATCAACATTGGTTATCCTTATCAGTTATCATTTATCTTATATAGGTTGTTGCATCCTCAAAACCAGACTAGATGTCTTATACGAGATGTTTTCATCCTTGAAACTAGACATAAATGGAATGTCTTACAAAAACTAAGCTTAATTAATCATGGAATAACAAAAAAAACTACCAAGCTAGCCTTCAACTTGGCTGATCAATTGCGTACTCATCTATCAACATTGGTTATCCTTATCAGTTATCATTTATCTTATATAGGTTGTTGCATCCTCAAAACCAGACTAGACGTCTTATATGAGATGTTTTCATCCTTGAAACCAGACTTGATCCTTAGAAAAAAATTATCATAGGACAAGAGGATATAAGTGGCTTATCTTATATCATGCTCCTATGCTACTTGAAGATATCTACAATTGATTATAGGAGCAATGATAGATCATGACTTATTTCT
Organism: Sequoia sempervirens; assembly: GCA_007258455.2. Lineage (NCBI taxonomy): Eukaryota > Viridiplantae > Streptophyta > Pinopsida > Cupressales > Cupressaceae > Sequoia > Sequoia sempervirens. Next base: position 614 of record VDFB02211750.1, read on the forward strand.
ATTGATTTCTATTTGCGGTTTGTCTTGATAATATGACTGGGGTAACTAAGTTATTTGTGTGTGATTAGGGTTCCATTCAACATAATCAAAACATCCTATGCAAGTCAAAGGTCAACTAACGCTTTCTTGCATTAGGGTTAACATGATTTATGGATACTTCCTCACATATTCCAACAAGGTTCTATTGTTACTAGTATGAATTAGGGCACTCCTTGTCTGGCGTATCTGAATCTTGACAACGAATACTAATGTCACCAAGGTTTGTCTCAACTTGGTGTACACATATCTACTTGTCCATATATTGAAATCTTAGGCAAACAAAAACAAAATCCACCATCACAATTCATGCTTTGGTGTGCATACATCCGCTTGTCACATAACAAAACACTCTATGATGATAATCGTGTACTATTCAAAGCTCAAAAATCTATCAATCATACATCAATTTGTCATGCTCTGTAAATTTTCATAAGGAAAACCAAATACTTTTCTTTACATTAAATAAACTGATAAATACTATAGGAAAAAGTGTTAACCTAACACTTTAATGTAAAAACTTTGAATTTTCCTTAATGATATTACTATTGATCACCCCAAGGATCATTTCTTAAATGCAATGATGATGATGCATCCATCATCTACTTATACAATGGTACCTTTATTAGATCTTCCATTAATATTCTCTTATTTTAGGGTTAAGGATTGAGTCAGATTAATAGTTACTAATTTATTGTTACATTAATCATCCAATAATGACAAACTCGTTGATTAGACAAATTTAGAGTAACAAAGAGTTTGATCATTAGCCAACTTCCCCATTGATACGATAATAACAAATTTAGTACTGATCTCTCAATTCATCAATTATATACATATATATTATTTATTCATATTATTTAATTAATTACTTGTCCTTAACAAAATAAATTATATATATTTATACTCTTACATAACATTTATTTAATTAACTACTAAATAAATAAATAATAATATGTTTATCTTTATTTATTTACCTTTTCTATGCACTTCTAAGAAAAGATTTATAGAAAATTATAAGAATTATATATGTGCTATTTACTCTATTTGCATTTTATTATTATTTTTCTCTAAAGAAAAAGGTAAGATAATCGAATAAAGAGGGAATGAGTTCTTTCCTCTTAGAATCCTAGGAATAACCTACTTCCTCCCTACATAAAACATTATTTAAGGTATTAGTGGGGATATATTCCCTCCTTCCACTTTTTATCATATAACATTATCTTTTCTTTTTTTATTTCATGTATTGCTCGTGGTAAGGGTATGGCTTAACACCTAGCATCATTGACTTTTATTTTTAATTACTAATAAAGGTGGTGTTCCACGAATGATACTAAATACACTAGCATCCATTAAATTGTCATTTACCTTATATTCGAGTTTCTTACCATTCCACAATAGGAAGCTCCTCAAACTAGGGTGTTTATGGATTTAGATTAAAGAAAGAAAAAATTATAGTTAAGTTTTGGCTTAAGATTCTCATATGGAAAGCCCACGATAGCATGTCCCATAGCTTATTAGACTACTTTAGAATATTGGCAACTCTGTAGCATGTTACAAACAAGCATGCAAATGTAATGAAGATAAGGAATTATACTGCGGGTTGAATCCCGTCCCAGCCAGCTATGAATAAAATCTATTTTATTTTACAATAAACATACTCTAGAACCCTCTGTCAAAACCTTATTTTCTGGCTGTAGCTTTCCAGATTGGAGAAGTAAAAAAACGTATTACCAGTGGGGAAGAGTTTGGAGGAGCGGTTACCAACAACGACAAAGAGAGTAAGAAAGAAAATAGTAGAAAGGGAGGTTACGAAGAATGATGATCGACTAAGATTCACTTAATGGTCTTGCCTTGATACAGACACAATATGGCTGCTGATAAAAACTTGAAATAGTAGAACTAGATAGACCCTTGTTTACTCTACCTTATCAATTGCACCATTATCAGTTTAATAGCTAATGACATGCTGCATTGCTCATATTGTAAAAACAAAAATGCAACATTGGGATAAATAATAAACAATAGTGTCCTCTTTAACTATCAAGTCTTGGCTCAGAATAAACGACTACAACCATAAATATGAAAACTCCCACCAAAGAGCCATAGCCATCAAATGACCCCTCAAACTGTGCACTGCCAGAGTTTAGCAGTTGGGTATGGGTCAGTAGTCCGACATTAATGACACATTGCTTCAGTGGCTTCAGCTAGACTTATTTTTTTATTTCTTTTTCCTATTTTTGTTTCTTCCCTTGCTGGTTTCCTGCTCTTGATATTAATGGCAGGCAGATGTTTGACCCTTTCAAAGAAAAGGTGGATGAATTAGTGTATTTGACCACTACCATACACCTCCTAAGTAGTCAGATCGAGCTTGCCAAGGTAGTCGTATTTATGCCAGCAACTAAACAATGCAGTAATTTCATTTAATGTGCACTCAAGACTGAGAGTGGTACATTTGGCGCCACATCCAGACAGTGAAAGACAAATTGATTTCACATTCCTTTCTCATCCAACCCTAACATCACAATAGGTGCCTCTTGTCCTATTCTACATATCACTCTGTGGACTACATCCGTTGAAACAAGCATACTGTAATAAATTTAGAGTGTTGTTGTAGAGATCCCTTAAATTGATATGGTCTGTTGAGTTGAGCTTCAGGCCTCTTCACTATTTGGTGCAACCCAAGACTTAAATTTCTAGCTTATGCTTCCTTTTGAAATTTGTGTTAAATGATTATATACTAATTGTGTGGTGAATAGATCGTCCTCTATTATTCATAGGTATAAATCTAGTGTTGACATCGATGCTGAGAGCCTAGGTATAGCAAGTGGAAGAAATAGTTTTACTATACTTGCAGAGCTAGTGTAGAATGAGGGGAAACATCTCCATTGAAGTCTATAGACTCCATGCTGGCTGTTGTGCTTAAAAGGGTTTTCAGCCCCATTGTGTTGTGCCTATTTGAGGAATTGACTACAGACCCACTATGTTGATGCTGGTTGGTCAGAGATGCATGTCGCTTGGTCATTTCCCTTTTTATGAATCTCTTGTTTCTGGATCGTTTAAACATTTTTCTATTGTAAAATTAAATCTTATAGTGCAAGGTGATTTGTTTGTTTTGATAACATAAATGTCCTATTACATTTAAAACATAATGAACCTCCGCTTTTGAACTTATGTATTACACCATAAATACAATTTTGTTTAGACATTTCTTCCTCTTATTATATTCTCCTATTTTCTCTTCAAGCATTCTACAAGAGATTAAAAGTGAAACAATTGTATTTTCTTAAGACCAAAAAGATTCAGTCTAAATTTGTTCATTTATCTGTCAATTTCTATTATGGTAACTTCATCAAAATACATTCCTTCTTCTGATGTTTGCAATAGGCCATAAATACAAAAAAAATGTTATGCATTTTGTTCTAGTTATAGGCATCAAAATAAATACGTAAAAATCTACTTAATATATTCTTCCTTGTTCCATGCAATGAGAATTTTTTTTTTTATTTGTCTTTTCAATTTCCACAGGCATAACCCTTACTTTTAACAGAACTTTATTACATATACATGATATTTCAATCAAAAGTATGCTTGCAAATCACATTATTCCTTCACACTATTTCTTTATTTCTCTTCTTTTCTTCTATTAGTATTCATTTCTTTCCTCTTTTTTTTTTTTTTTCTTTGTTTGCATATAGTAATGGAATGTGCCCTCTCACAGGTGTATGTATGAGATAGCATTTTTTTTTTCTATAATGGTCAAGCAACAAATAGACCTCAAAACACCCTTTTAGCTACCTTTAAGATAAAATTTGTCAAGAGACTTTTCTAGAAAGGAATTTATATTATTTTATTTATAATAAAATAACCATACTCTTTTGTTGTACTTATGTTTTACTTTAGCCTTGGTTCATAAGCAATGACTTCCTACATTTATCATTACAAATGTCTCTCTCTCTCTCTCTCTTTATATATATATATTCTTTGGGCAACATCAAACAAAAAAAACTATTTAAAATGCTCAAATTACATTATATTTCTTTCAATATCAAATGAAAACACTCTTTTCTTCCATACACTTCTTTTGATAAATGCTTATAGGATATTCCCCTCCTATTTACCATAAGATGCATAATCTATTTGTAGACCCTTCATATTTCACCTTAAACATAGGATGACGCAAGTAGTATGCCATTGAATAAGTTTTTTTTTTCTTTTCATTTTACCACCGCATACTAGCTTCCAATATTACAAACAATATAGAAGGAATACAATGAAATACACACTAGAACATGGCTTGCTCTCCAACCTACCGTAATGGCATCATGGAGCCTCATGGGCTCTAGCCATACCCCCGAGCAAGGAATTATTTTAGCTCCATGATGATAAATGGAGTCTCTTCTCATTTTTACAAAGAAATGTACTAACATAGCACAAATTTCATTCATCTAAGTTCTCTACTTGCTATTTTCAACCATGATCCATGCACTAAATCACCTTCTTACAACCAATGAACAAGGGTAAATGAAAATAGGAAGAACTTTTTTTTTTTCTTTTCTTTTTCTTTATGTCAAGGGATTGAGCTCTTTCCTCCATCCTTCCTCTCCAAGCCATTCCATATTGATCACTATCCTCCCAAAGAGGTGGACTCCTCCCCTCTTCTCATCCTCTTTTTCCATCTATCCTAAAGTTCTCCAAGAGGAGAAGTGGGAAATTCCCAAATCTTCCATCTTCTTGAGATATATAGGGATCCCCAAACCTACACTCTTTCCCACAAGTGCTCACACATGTGTGAGTCATGTGCCAATTCCAAGAACTTTTGGGAAGTAGAAGGTTGAGAGTGACAAGTCACTCTTCCCAAGCCCCAACACTTTTTTTTTGAATTTGTCACATTCATGAATGTGGACTTTTGAGGGGTCTTTTCACACTCCAAGGACAAGTTCACATGTGTCAAAAAGGTTCCAAACCCATAGGTATAGGTCCTAGGGGTCTATTCTTGTTCAAAAACCAAGGAAATTGATTCAGTAATCCCTTTTTAAAACCCACACAAAAATCCATACGAATTTTGATCTTAACCAAGGGTTCCAACCCCAACCAAACTCACATCACATGTCCTACAATTGGATTCTACTCAATCACCCAACCAATAATAAAACCTCAAACCCTTCTAAGTCAAATAGGGCTACACTTAGAACTTCCCAAAGATGTATTTGATTTGATTCCAACATTTATCTATCCTCCTATTTGCATATTTGATTCCTGCACATTACCAAGGTCAGCATGATTAGATCATATATCTCTTCATATTATTAGCTAATCCAATTCACATAATTTTCACTCATGAACTATTTACTCATTAATACATCAAATGAACCTAATGATTCAATTTTCATTATAATCAAAGGAAATACACACTTACTCCAATACAAGAATATAGTCAATGAAATAGTCACTCCATCATTTTGTTTACCACCTTAGTAATTCATTTTAAACTCCTATAACATTAACGATGAACCATTTACCAAAATTTAATATGCCAAATAACCCAACACTTTCAAGTTATATCCAACAATTCACATGTGCATCTATCATAATTAAATCAAGGTTAATGCCCATGAATCCTAAAAAGATTTTTATCATTCATTTCATCATAATTATCATCTAACTACTTGTTCAATTGAAATAAAATGGGGGATACGAAATGGGGTCTTACATTCACGGTAGCATAAGCAAGAATATTATCAAATAATCACACTATTTGTCATCCATAATACATCTTACCATCTATTTAGGATCACATAAAACATATTAGGGCTTTACTAATCACATGCAAGGTGGGGGCCTTACATCAATTTTAATCCATTTCATGAATCTCATTTCTCATGATTTGGATGAATGGTCCATCTAACCATTCTTCACTTCTTATTAACTTTTTCCTTTTGCTAACATTTCTTCTATCAATCAACACACTTAAAACTATCAAATTAGCTCATCAGAACAATTTTCCAAATTTTTGAAAAAAAATTCAAAAATTTGCAAGTTTTTTTGAGGGGGCACCATGCTATCTTGTTGTCATTGGGGTAGGTCCTAAACATGAATTTTTGAATTTTCTTTGACACAACACTATAAAAATATATTGTATCAAAGAGGGGCAAAATGTAGACACCCAAAATTGTCCTAGCCTATGAACTAGCATTTTAACACTAATATTAGTCATTTCCTAATGGTTAAATAATGTGTAATTATTTAATTATTGTCTAATGTCATATTCCATTATTAATTAAATGAATTTATGTTATTTAATTAATTCACTTTATCTTTATTCTATCCTAATTAATTAAATAAATAAGATTTATTTAATTATTTCTTTAAAATTATCTTCTTCTTTTTTATGTGGTAGGGGTGTTCCCGCGACTTGGTCTAGCGGCCCAGCAGCCCATACCTTGGGTACCTGGGGCGAGCTAAGGCGAGACTAGCCCCCTATGAGTCGATGCCATAGCCCACATACATGCCCATCGTTCAACCGCGAGAGTGGGGGGTTGAACCCGAGACCTATGGGGAGCAAACCCACGACTCAAGTCAACTCCGCTACCCGAGCAGGCTTTAAAAATTATCTTATTCCTCTAAAGTAATTAAATAATTTTTATTAGTTATTTAATTAACATTCACCCACTTCCTAAATTAAATAATTACTTTAATTATTTAATTATCCCCTTGTTGAGTTTAATAATTACTTTAATTATTTAATTCTCCACATTCACACTTTCTAAATTAAATAATTATTTTAATTATTTAATTATCCTATTTCTTCTCAACATTATCCACTTAATCAATAATAAATAAAACATTTCATTTATTTAAATCTAATTCCCACTTGCATGTTCCATAATTAATTAATTAATTATTTACATAATTATTATCTCATGCATTTTCAACTTGTTCTTAACTAACACTCTCTTCTAGTCGATTGAGTAATCAATGTTAGTCCACTGATCAATTAAATTAGTTCACTCCCACTCAGTGAGAGTTAATGAAGCAATCAAATTCATTCTCTTCAATCAATTCCTCATGTAAACAGTTAACTGAAATCCTGCATCTAGTTGTAGTCAATGAACTCGTTCATCAATTCCTCTCAAGGATTCTTGACCCTTGATCTTGATCATCCACCTCTTAATCCTGACTGTCCATTCAAATCAATATTTTCTATAAAATCAGCCCTCATTCCTCTTTGAAGGCTAACCACAAATATTTGGCATTTTGCATACATTGATCTCATTCATTCATTTAAGCTTGAAGCAAGGTAGTGCATATATAACTGAGAGTAAAGCAAGACAAAGAAGATCAATTGAGGTAAATCATGTTTGACACATTGGAAGGTAATTGCATAGCTTTATTATTCTGATTTTATTGTGTTAATTATACTTTATCGGTTGAATGAGTGTGAGGCCCCACCTTTTTATGAGCATTACAACATTATTTTTACATTTATATATACTAAAGGTCTTACAGTGGAATCCTAGAATTAACATATTTGATTAGTTGTAGACATATGCTTTAGTTATGAAAGCATTAGTTCTATGTTAAATGATATCCTCAATGGACCTTGCAATTAACAACATTGTTTTTCTTAGAGGAATAAAACAATTTAATGGGGTGTTATTTTCAAGGAGAGATTTAGCTTCTAAATTAAATTAACTTCATTTGTGCATCCCAAAGGCTTGGCAGAATGACACGAAGTCAATTATGAAAACATGCATTGTTAAAGGCATATTTACATCATCCACATGCTAAGTAGCAATATGGAAACAACATCAAACAAATGAAAAAGAAAAAAGAAAAAGAAAAAGTCCTGAAAAGAGAGATAGAACTCCACTATCAATATTGTATTCAGTTCAATGATAATACTTATATTAACCTTACTAGAATAATTAGTTAATCATATTGTGATAAGAATTATGCTCAATATTAATGCTATTATTATTATCCTTGTTAAGGTCATATTATCACTACCATTTTTATATTTCTCTCTTATTCATGAAGAAATGAGCATTTAATATTAACCCTAACCTCAACATTGAAAATCTTTTAATGATTCTTGGAACTTCAATGAGAATCTTTTCATACTAAAGGAATTATCATCGGACCAGGACTTGGAAAAACTCTGCAACTAGGGCTTGGTTGAGGCATCTGGCACGCGTGTGTGGGGGAGGCCTGGTCCTCCTCCGTGTTTGACCCTGGCTGCGTGGCTGTGCTGGCTGCATTCCTCCATGGATCCGCTTGTGGTGGCGCGTGCACCCTACTTGTTGCCGCTCATGCGAAGTGGGCTCGTGATTAAAGGAAGATGAACGGGGAGAAGGATCCCCCAGACGATGGTTCCGAAGGAAAAGACCCTAGAGGGGTCGTTCGCTCCCAACCCATGTCCTTTCGAGACATTGTTGCTAGCAAAGGGGAGCCATTCCCGGCTGGTGTGGGTTTCACAGTGCAAGGAAGCGGGTGCAACAACGATGGAGAAACCGAAAGAAGTGCCCTCCTGGTTTCCATAAACTTGATGTCCTAGTTCCTAATGAAAAACTGGTAGAGGCTCTGTGTGATCATGATTCAAAATTAAAAAACATAGCAATTTTTTTGGCAGTTGTGGACACAAACAAGGTCCCGGCTCGCAAATATATGGATGAATGGCTGGCAAACGTTTGGGGGAAAAAGCTTGGGATCTCTTTTTCTTACTGTCGAATGATTCAGAGAGGTCTTTATGTCATTTTTCTTAGAAGCCATGAAATGCAAAAAAAAACCCTAAACAGGGAATTTTGGAATATTGGAAACAATATATTTTGGGCGGTGGCGTGGTCACCGAAGGCCCAAAATGAAGAAGTACTTGCCTTGTCGAGCCCTAGATGGCTGACAATCAAAAACGTGCCTCCAAGACTCTGGGCCTTCATTCCGCTCCTATTTGAACCGTATGGAAAGGTTCTTAGATTGGATAACACCAGGTCTGCCCTGCCCCATGCGGATGTTAGGGCCCTTGTCGTCATCTTACCAGGGGTGGACTTACCTGATGCATTGCTCATAAAGCTTGAAAGTGGGGATATTTTGTGTGGGCTTGAAATCTTGGGCGGATTGAACGCCTGCTTTCTCTGTAGGAAGGAAGGGCATGTTAGGAGATTTTGCCCTTTAATTAAGAAAAAGAGCACCGCTGAGGAGCCTCAATTGAAAGACAAAGGAAAAACAATTGGGAAAAATGGGACCAAAATCCCTAGCACTTCCAACCCTGAGCCAAACATCGCTGAAAACATTCAGGTCGCCAATACAGGTGACCCCCTCGAAGTAGGGACGAGAGAGAGGATTGAGGGAAACCTAAGAAGTAGCAGTCAAATTTGCAATGGTGAATTTGAGATTTCCAAAGGCCTATCTGAGCCTTGGTCTGGTGACTCGGAAGAGAGCTCCTAGGAGGTCGAGGAGTGTTCTGAATCCTCAGATCATTACTCTGAATGTGAATTGGAAAACATGTCTGGGGCTTTGGAGTTGGGAAGCCTAGAGGGAAGACCAGATTTTTCCGCTCCCCCGAGTTTTGTCCCCCCGGCAAGCAGCCTCCATATGGACGGGCCTATTGATGAAAAGTTATCCTCCCCCAAAGAAGACACCATTAGCCTCTCAGTGAGTCCTGGTTGTGAGGGGGGCAAGGATAACAACTCAAACCCAGCTAAACCAACAAACAGGGAGTGGAAAAATGCCCAGCAGTTAACGCTGGAAAAGTTAAGGAACAACACCAATAGAGAAGAAGGTTTTGAACAAACTCCTAGTGAGCAGACTTTTTACATGAAAAACTTTAAATTCAGCAAAGAAGAGTCAGTCCTAAAGAGAACAGTAGAATTACCAGAGGGTAGGCAAGGCAAAGTTAGAGAGCTTGTTACTGCCATGGAGACCAACCTGATGCTCACTGGCACCCAGCATGCCATCATTGCTAGACTGGATACAAACCAATTAATGGAAGTGATACCTTAATAAACAAATGTCAAGGGGTTTCTATGCAATGCACCAATGGTGATGTAATTGATGAAAGTGGGGGTGAGGTTGGTCTCCTCAAAAGTGATGTAACTCAGTCTGTCAAGGACAATAGTGGGGGGATGTGCCTGACTGATGGTGTGGGTCTAATGGTGCCTCCTGTTACCACTGGATCTTCAAGGGATCAAGGTGAGCAGACCCCCAAGGGAGTCTTTGAGAGGGAAGGGAATTTTGAGGTTCAACACAGATCAAGGGGAAGACCCAGGAAGGGGGCAGAAACTCTAATTCCTGAAGGAAAAGGGAACCTAAAGGTGCTGACCAAGCACAAAAGGAAAAAACTTAGCGCCTGCTCTGCAAGTCCAGTCCCTAAAAGAATAGAAGGTGAGCAAAAAGTCCCCAAATGCTTTGAAATCTTCAAGCCAAATAAAGAGCCTACCCCTAAGCAGTAAAGCAATGACCCTCAACTGCATCTCATGGAATGTAAGGGGGCTAGAGTCCCCAGATAGAAAGCAAATTGTCAAAAGATTCCTCAATGGTTGCAAGGAAAAAGATGTAGTCATGTTGCAGGAAATCAAAGCAACTGGTTTCATGCTGGAAACCAATCTCAAGTTCATCTGGAGGGACTCAATCCACTTTGCTTCAAACCATGAAAGAGGCAGGGGGGGACTGCAATCTGCCTCTCAAAGGAGTGGGGAAAACATGTTTGTAGGCATGGGGTCTCCCCATGCAACAGGGTTGTCTGGGTAATTTTGAAAAAGGGAGATATCTCATTTGGTATCTACTCCCTATATGCTCCAAATGAGTATGGAGAGAGAATCAATGTTTGGAGATGGCTTAGTGAATTGGATGACCTCCCATGGATCCTTGGGGGGGATTTCAACATGATTGAAAACCAAGAGGAAAAAGTTGGGGGAATCAATCTGGAATGGAAAGGTAACGAAAAGTACTTCTGGATGAAGATGAAAAATAAACTCAAGTTGTTTGATCCACTTGAAGGGCAGAAAAAGGATTTCCCTAGTTTATGGTACACTTGGTGCAATGGTCAAAAGGGCAGCCGAAGAATATACAACAGGTTGGATAGATTTTACATGAACAAAGAATTTTTTCTCCCTGACTCTCTCAGGGATGGATGTAAAGTAGAGGTTCACCCATATTCTCTTTCTGACCATCACCCTATTAAAACTAGGGTCCTAATCAGAAAAGGACCAGGGTCTGTGGTGAGGAAAAGAGGGGGCTTTCTCCTAAATGTCAACTTACTTCAGAACCAAGACTGCAAGGATGCTATCCAAACCCTCAGATGGATAAATAATAGCCTGTATAGGGATAAAAGTGCCATTGAACGATGGAACCTGAATGTTAAAGGGTGGAAGGCTTTGTTCCAAATTGTTGGAAAAAAGCAAGCAAAAGACAGCAGAAGAATGGAAGGATTGCTAGAAGAAAAGCTATTGCAGGCCGAAATTGGACTCCAGAATGATCCAGGGAATGAGGATTTAAACAACAAAATGGTCTTAGCTAAAAATTCCCTAAGGAAATTCCAAAATCTAAGAATTCAAGGAATGAAGGTCAGGTCTAGGGCCAATTGGCTTACATTTCGAGACAAAGGTTCCAAATATTTTTTCAAATTGCTGAAAGAAAAAAAACTTCAGAGAGCACATAGAGCAGATCCAAGTAAACGATGGGTTATCTAGTGATCAAGAAGTAATTAGACATCATTTTTTCTCCTTCTACAAAAGCCTGTTTTCTTCTGAGAGAGGTGGGAGTGATTGGAACAATGCAAGGGATTCAATTAGAAAGGTAATTCCTAAAATGGTAGAAAAGCATGATG
>VDFB02211750.1:12573-39630 GCA_007258455.2 Sequoia sempervirens
GCTTGGCATTTTGCAACAGCCAGGAAGTGAAAATTGACCTATATGTCACCATAAATAGTGCTTTCCAACATCTCAATTCTCCTGTTTTATTGGTCGAAAACGTAACTGATGAAAGCTATTCATCTTTCCATTGAACAAACAACCTAATCCATGGCCCCTGATGTTTGTATTCAGAAATGTCAGATTGATGTCAAGGGTGTGTACCACAAGCTACAGTGGAACTTTCTTTAGCAGATTTGTCACTTTGTGATTCCCCAAACTGGCTATCCTCACTAACAAGGAAATGGGTGTGCTGATTTTGGGGACTGGGATGAGATAGGTGTCCTAAAGCCCAGAAGGCAGGAAGCCCACCAACAGCAGGAGAAACAAACTCCACTGCAATTTTGTCGCAGTTGTTAACTTGAATAAGAAGATTGTCAGTAACTCTAATTATTGGAGCTCCCAAATCCCTTACAGACCTGACTTTGACATGAGGATTTCTACGATATAAAGGGGGGATGTTGGCATAGTAGAAAATGTCCTGGTTAACTAAAGTTAACAGATGTGAGCTCATGGACTTCTTTCCTAGGGCTAACTTAGGTCCCACTAGAGTATTGACCTGTGCAAAAAGGAGAAAAAGGTGTGTGGGACAGTGTAAACATATAAAGAAACCAAGCCCACCCCATGCCTACCATGAGATGCCCCACAATTCACATCAAAATTTTTGGCCCCACACTTGATATCAGACAGTTGAGCTATTGAAAAACATGGAGAATGGATGCAGATTCAAAACTCATTTTACAAGCTATGTTGATTGTTGGGCAGCTCAAGTCACAGCTGAGTAGCTATAATAGCTCGCCCACTTCTAACAAGCCCTTGAAGTGTGGGCTCTCAATCACTGTTGATTCTTCTTGCTATAAAAAAATGAAAAATAAAAAATAAATTAAATAAGAAAATATAGATATCCTTGTAGCAAAGAGAAACAAAAAAAATCCTTGTTATTTTTATTAATATCAAAGCCTAAAAAGAAGACGAGCCATATGATGATGTTAGTATTATAGTAATGAAAAAGCTAAAAGTATTCATAAATAAGACAGAAAAATGGTTCCAAGAATTAAACAAGACCCAGATAATTCAATACTATGATGCTAGGATTATGATAATATGGCTCTTCTTTTTAGGCTTTAAATTGTATACTGCTGTTCTCTTGAGCACCATTGACCTACTTTTGGTCATCCATGGACATTAATATAATTTCTATTTCTATTTTCTTCTCTCATTTTATTGCTACAGGCAGACCTTATTCTATATTCTAATCTTCTTTATTTTTTAACTATTTTTTCTCGTTTGCCGCTTCCTACCTATTGTGACCTTATCACACATCGCCCCATTGCAAATGGGGACCCTAGTTATTTGCTCTTTTAGGGTTTTGTCATTGTGCATCTTGGTTTCATTTGGATCTCTGTTTGAGGGTTTAGAGTTTGAGTTTTTGAATGGTCACCCGAGTCACCCGAGTCAAGTGAAGAATTTGGGCCTAAATCAATCTGCAAATATCATCACGGTGCTTAGAAGGCCCGAGGGACGAACATTGACTGTCGTTTCAGCCAATTCTGACATCTACTTTTTGGGGATATTCCCTCTGGACCCCCTATTTTTTAGGGACTTTATTTTTGGCATTTTTGGCCCATGTTAGACTTCCTATTTTTTAGGGGCTATTTTTGGAAAGTTACTATTTTGGGACAAGTTTCTATTTTTGGTAGGGTTTCCATCTTTGGAAAGTGCCTGGATTTCAAAAAATCAATCAAAAGTCCTAAAAAACCTAAGTAGCCGGTTCGCTAGGTTCTGGGCTGGGTCCTGGTCTTGGTTCACTCCTGGTTCGGGTCCTGGTTCGGTTCGCCTGTGGGTTCGACCAGGGTCCTTCATTTTTGGGTCTGGTTCGCCCAGGCAGAACCCAAGAGAACCCGGGACAAAACCCATGCGAACCAAGACAGAACCTGCATGCCTAGGCATCCAAAAAGTGTTTTTTTGAGCATTTTTTTAATGTTTTATGGAGTTTGACTTTGACCCACGCCCAAGGGAACCCTAAAAGTGACCTCTAATCACTTCAAACACCTTAACTACCTCATTCTTATTCATTTGTTTTGCTCTTTTTGACAATGTCAAAAGCATGGCTGCATACAGATTAGGCGAAAGACCTTTCCTTTTAGTTTAGCAATGCATGGAAGATTCAAAAAGTATCCTTGATATTACAAAAAGATATGTGTTTATACACTTCAATTGTGCAGTCACCCTTTGGTTCTTTCAAAGAAAAATCTGCCTATGCCATTATTACACTACACAGGTAAACAAATTTTGTATTGTGGAGCTATATTAAGCTACCACTCTCAAGACCAATGTAACAATGATACAAAATAATGTTTGAGACTGCAAGAAGACATCAAAATGGCTAGTGTATAAACAAATTCTTATGATTTCTAAAGAATGTTGATAACTCTACTCAGTTGGCTTCTTTTTTCAAAATCATACAAATTGAACCTTGGCATCAATAGACTTTGTATATCAAACTACCACAATTCAAGTTTCAACGATGAATATTTATCATGCATGTTTTAAATGACATTCAAGTTTATGGTGGTTTTGTTGTTTATATGATGTATGTGATATTTTAATCCTAATTCTTGCTTCAAGGCTGCATATATATATATATATATATATATATATATATATTATTTTTACATGTTTTTTGTACTAACGAACCCAAAACAAACCGAACCCACCCCCCAAAAATTTTAGCCAAACCGGTGAACCGAACCCGAACCCGAACCCGAACCAGTAACTTAGTTAAAAACCAATAGGAAATCACAAAAATCAATAAAAAGGAATGAGAAAAGGGCACAACATGGAATTCATGGCAAAATTTTCCTGAGTATGGAAAATGGCACCCAAGGTAATGGCTTGAGACACTAGCAAGTCCGCCATAGGAAGAAAGCAATGGCTTGGCACAAGGTAAAGTCCACCCATGTGGATGGCATGAAGTAAAGCCAAGTCTGCCATAGGAAGAAAGCAATGGCTTGAGGGTAGGTGAAGTCCGCTCCAAGAAGATGGCATGGACTTAGGCAAAGTCCGCCCAGCAAAACAAGACATGGCATGAGAGTAAAGAAAGTCCGCCCCAAGCTAGATGGCTTGATCATGAGCTAAGTCCGCCCCAAGCAAGAGAGGAATGGCTTAGACTTAGGCAAAGTCCGCCCTATCCAAATGGCACAACACCTTGCCAAGTCCGCCATATGGAAAGGAAAGTGGCTTGGACATGAACAAAGTTTGCCCCAAGTAAAATGATGTATGGCTTGAGCTATAGGAAAGTCCGCCATATGAAATGGCTCAAACATAAGACAAGTCCGCCCAGCACAAGAGAAATATGGCTTAAACAATGATAAAGTCTGCTTGGAAGAATAAGAGATGGCAAAAGGTAATGGCTAGTCTGCCCAAGGCTTAAAATGCATGGCAAAAACATTAGCTAAGTCCGCCATACCTAGAGAAAGTGGAGAAAATCAAAATTTTGCCTAAGTCCAAACCTTGAAACATTAGAAATGTTAAATGAAATGTCTAGTAAATGAGGAAATTCGCTAGAGACTTAGGGAGCTAAAAAATTTATGGCAAAAAGTTGGCACAAGAAAAAATTTACAATGAATGACTAAGAAAAAAAAATCAAATTTGCCTAAGGACAAAAATAAAATGCCATAATTAAAAAAATAAATTAAAATGTTGGAAAAACGACACAAAGTATTATTTTTATTTTTATTTTCCAACACTTAGAGAAAAATTCAAATTTTGGAAAAGGACAAAAGAGACTCCACTAAACTGGCGCCAGACTTAGAAGCTTTCCCGAAAACTGATGCCGAGGATCAAAATTGCCATTCGAGAGAGAAGTACAGGCCAAGTTCGAACTTGATTTAATGGAAACAATTGGATTTTGCTAAATTAATCAAACTTTTCATCTTTAAATGGGTTTTACTTCTCATTTTTCAATCATTCAGTTTTCGAAAGCAAAATAGTGAGAAGAAATTTTGGCTAAGGCAAGAAAGTTGTGAAGTTTGAAGCAAAGGGAAGGAAGGCAAACTCAACCAGCCAACACAGTGATCTTGTCCATTTTGTTTTTTCTAGAGCATCAGGCAGATTTACTTTCTTCACCTTACTCTAGCAAAAGAACTTCATTCATTCATTCGTTTCCAGCATAATCTTTCACAAAAATTTGGTCTATCAGTTGGCTGGAATTTATTTTTTAAACTAATTCAAGTTTAATTTCTGAATTTTAATATTTTTTTTGTATATTCTTGCAGATTTATTTTTGAGGGAATAAAAACTGAAGTTTGCTAGTAAGGGTTCGCAGTGAGTCCAAGATCAACTCAAAGTGGAAAAACATTGTAGACACCAACCTCGGACATGTTGACTTTGATGATTTTAAGAAAAGAATGCATGGAAGTGATGGATTTTTACCTACGCCAATTGCAAGAAGGATGATGCGCAATGGCATTGTTCAGGCAGCTGGGTTCCTGCCAGCAAGAGAATGTCCTGAACTCATGGTAGAATGTGCATTGCACTACAATGCATACGAAAGGTAGATAGAAGCACCTGATGGAAGAATACTAGCATATTTGACTAAGCCAGCCATACAAGAGACATTTGGAATTCCAGCTTACAACAGGACATCTTATTGAACCAAGGACGAGGCACAGAAACTTTATAAAAATCAGCAAGACCTATGTGCCTCGAATATGAACAAGACATGGTTGGTGAAACCCAGACCCACTGCCAAAAAGATGCCCAAGAAGTTGCACAAAACTAATTTTAAGGAACAATATGGAGACATTGTTTTACTGCTGAACAGAATAGTGGGCAATCCTCAGGGTGCGCCCTTTGAAACCTGGATGTATTATTTCATGGATGAAATAACTTTCGGGGGTAAAGATGTTCAACTAGTCAAGGATGATCAATGATAGTCTCCACGAGCAGTTGGTCAACCTAGAGAAAACCAAAACCTTTCATATGAGTTCCTATGTCACATATCTGCTTGCAAGGACCTACAGATATGCTGGCCTGATTTGCAAAGGCGTAGTTGGCAATGGTGAAGGAGAGTTCAAGTCCTACGATTGTTATCCTCAGTTGCAATTGAAGGAGAAGTCACATTTTAGAAGGGCACATGATGCCTTTCTCATGTATATCACTCGGATTCTCCAAGGAGGGACACATCAAAGGCTCACCCGTGAAGCCAAAAGTTTGAGTAGCCGATATGGATCCTGGTTTATCCAGTTTCCCAGATTTAAATACATTAGAATTCAAGGATTCACAAGTCGCCCATATAGATTGCTAATCTATCCTACCAACAAAATGGTTCTATTGGAAGTCCTGAGGCAGCTGGAGACATATCAAAATATCCAAAGGCCAAAGCAGAAAGCAACTGTCACTTTTCCACTCTCTATTGGAAACATGGAGGAAACTTGTCCATCAGCGCAAGCAGCAAAAAGTGCTCAATTGGAGATACAAAGATACCCATTCGTTTCCTACAAGCCCAGAGCTGATTTCGATCCACTTCATCACATTGGAACTGTGGACGAAAGGAAATATAGACACAGAACAGACCTAGAAGATTTTTGGGCAAATGCAGCCGATGAGTATGACATTAGAAAAAGACCGCGGTCAAGACTGCCATTGGATTTGATCAAGGCAACAGAACTCTTTCGAGTACCTAATCAACTAGAGGATGATGGAGTGTACGTGCAGCCAAGCTTTGATGAAAGGCAGCCGCTTCCTCCTGTCAAATGGTCTGAGCCTGAGCTTGGCGACTTGATAACTTTCATGAGACCAATGTTCAAATATCCCAGATGGTGGATAGACCAGCAAGTACAAGCTTTGCGGCAAAGGAATGTGCCATTCACATATGACTTGATGGGTGAGGCAGAGTCTTGTTCCTCAAATGTCGGTGCATCTCATGGAGGTGAACCAACTAATGCTGCCAACCTGAAAAAGAGAAAAGAAATTGATGACTCTACAAAGCAGAACAAGAAGAAAACAACAGATGAAGGACCCACTCAAAAGAAGCAGAAATCCAAGCCCCCTCATTCGGCTACATCCAGAAATGTAGATGAAATATTGATCACGGAAGAAGAGTCATGGGAGCAAGTCAGAATTCCTTCGCCAGTTTTGGAAAGAGATATGGAGCCAATGCAGCTGGAAGATGATGAGCATCACTCCCCTACAGGCACAGAGATTCTTGAGTCGAACAATGACATGGATATCATGGATGGAGAATTTGAAGAAGGAATGACTTCCGCTCTCAAGGGAATCCAGGAAGACCCATCCGTGCAAGAAATTCAAGATATGCTAGAAGTTCAGGATATGCAAAACGTCCAAGATCATCAGGAGGATGGAATTGAACAGTCAACCATCCCAGATTGGCTGAAAGAGAGACTAAAGATAAAGGTGCCAACAAAAGTACCAGAAGAAGATGATACTACAAACTTCTTAGCGAGGCTAGAACAGACTGCCACAAGGAAGCCAGCCAAGAAATTTTCTACCATACAAAGAGATGAAGCTAGTAACCGAACAGTGCATGTTGTAGTACCTACAATAGACAAATCACGAGATGAGATTGCCCCAAACGAATATGCCATTACAACTATTGATATTGGTCCGACAACAGAAGGACAAGAAGTTGAGGACCTAGATAATTTCATTGCCACCATCAAGTCTAGGCTAGAAAAAGAAGTGGCGAAGAAAAGAGAATATAAAAGAGAGATTGAGTGTCTAAAGGAATATATCCAGCATTTAACCAGGCCACTCAATCAAGGTGACCAATCAGCACCTCCACTTCCAAATTCTTCACATGAGCCGGTCAGAAATTTTGAAGAGGAATTGACTACAGCCAGAGAAACTAAAGAATGGGTGGCAGGAAAGAACGAAGAGGAAATGGCATTCGCAGAAAAGTTGGCATATGTTTATGAGCAAACTTCCTCTCTGCTATCACAAATTGCAAACTTGGCAAAAGCATGGGATGGCCTCCAAGACATCCAAAATAAAATTATCCCATGTCTTCGAGAGATAAAGGGCATTCCGAAGCAAAGACTGATTGATGAGAAGATCATTGAAGTTGGAGTTGCATATGATTTCAACAACTGGTACTATGCACTGATCTCATGAGGAGAAGTCTTGGAAAGAGTAAAGGAAGATGGCGCCAAAATTGAAGAGCAAGCAAAAGAGATCCGGAGTAAGCTCTTCCAAATGGCAGCGGATGTGCTTGACAAAGATATTGTCCAAAGAAAACACTTGCAGCTAGAAAATTTAAAGGATAAAGTTCAAAGAATTTTCTCTACCACTTCCGGGCCAATCATGAGGGAATATTTGACCAAAGCATTCAGCTTCCTGACCGTCAGAAACACCTTCTTGCTGCATGAATCAAAATGGACGATCACCTTTGCAGAATGTGCAGAAAGTATAGACTTGCAAGAGTACAAAGTTAACACCCTACCAAGCATCACCATGGAAGAAGTCAGCATGATCGTGTCCAGGTTCACCGAACGTAGTGCTTTGCAAGTGGATAAGGATGCAACTCCTAGTGAATGAATTATCTGCAGTTAACTGATTGTTGTTTAGGAAACCCTAATTAGGGTTTAGTTATTTTGAATCTGGGTCGTTAATCTCATTTTAATCTTGGCCGTTCATTGTACTCAAGAAACTCTATATAAACCCCCCCACTCACTCTCTCATTTTCATAGACATAGAGGTAGATAGCATGATATAGAGGATTAGTGGAGATAGATGAGATTGTAGAGCAATAGAGCATAGATAATAAGAGAGAGAGTTTTATGAAATTGTTGCTAAAGACTATTTTGATAATAAAGTTCATAATGCATGAGATGCTTTGAATCCTTTCATTGTCAAATGGTTGCATGGTTGCATATTTCTCTTCCTCGTAAAGTAGATTTGAGTTAGAATTTCATTTGAATGTATGTTAAGGGAATGATAGATTGATCGTAAAGATTAGTGAAACTTTGCTCATACTTTCTTTGTATGGATGATTTCTATTCAATGCGTAAAGTTAGACTGAGCTTTTGATGTGGATGCTTCATTATTTACTTCGAATAATATTGTTCTATTGATGGTGTTGTTCGTAGTGAAGAAATTTTAAGCACAAATCCCCAGAAGATTGCACTTGCTTTGTGTAGTTGTCATATAGCGTGGCGAAACAAAGTATTGTTTTTTGGTTTCACTCAATCCTTACTATCTCTTGATTTCATAGGAATAGTATAGGATTCCTCAACCCTTACTCCCTTTTTCACTTTTTTATCTAAAATCAGAAAATCCCAAAAAAAATAACACTGCATCTAAGTCCTTACTTTTCGAGTAGCATACTAGAGTAAATCCCTTTGTGTTACTGGCAAAATCACATCATCCACAGAGCTTATCCACACCCAACTTACGAAACATTGGAATTGCTGTATGATCTTTTTGGCAATCTTAGCATACGAGGCAGTTTTTCAAGAGAGGATAGAGTGTCTTTGGATTCTTTATTCTAGAGTGTTTGTTGTGTGATAAAACACGCATCAACACTACCCTCCATCTATTTAATAGGTAAAGTCTGCAATCTATCTTATATTTTCCTTATTCAAGTGATGGATCGTGGAGTGTGATCTTAAATATTGATGGTAAGAATTTACTACATAGTTACATCCATAAGCACTTTCAATCAATGACATGTACTGTAAAATACTATGTATCTTATGGCTGGGGATTGTGGAGCCCCAAGGATTACTGAAAGAAGCGAAGGCATTCCCAATTTGAACATGGGCTTTGATACAATATTTTTTATAGCGAACAACACGCATGCATTGACTTGGAGGTAAGGAGTATGAAAAGACATTTGATGGTTATGTGCTATCATTATTGTGAACAAAAAGCTAATTCTTTAATTGGATTTGCTGTGGGAAGGACCTAGTATCATTACAAAGAATTAGATGGTGTTGTTTGACATTTGAAGACACGACCTTGGATAACAATTTAGCAACAGCATTGAGTTCTCTTCACCTATATTGGATTTTATATCATATAATTTTTTCCCATCAGCTCTGGATACAGCTTAACATCGTGATCCTCTTCCAGCTGTTGTTGGTATTGCACTTAACCCTATTGTCACTCTTTGTTCTAGAGCACTTATTACATTAAATGCGATCGGACAAAAAGCTCCCAAGCAATAATTAACAATTGATTCAAAAATACTAGGTTTGGTCAACAGTTGTGAATGGGCTAGCTATAGATCATTCTTAAGCTTGTCAACAATGTTAAACTTGCTCTTGTTAGTCCAATAAATCAAGAGGGTCATCAGAAAAAACATGCCATGAACATTATAGGTTGCTTCTCATGAAATTGATACAAATCACATGTGTAATTTGAGAACACATGACTTTCAGAACATAAAGGAAATGCTGCAATTGAGCTTACCCTAAATGTGGCACCAACAAGAAAAGTAAAATCTTTCCATGAACAAATATCCTTAAATGATTAAAAACTAACCTGCTTTATAATTATTTAAAAATTATATGAACTTGCAAGATAATGCAGATACCATGAAATTTCGCCATTCACTTGCAGTTGCCCCAGAAGATGGTTTTCTAGTAGCCACTGAACTATCATAGAAAACTTGAGGATCTGACTTCAGCTCCATTCCTTCTGGTATGAAAACCAAAGTTTAATTGCAATCCAAAAACTAATAATCAGACTTAAACTCCTAAGACCAATTAACGACAGCATTCCATTTAACATCTCTCAAAACATCAGAATAAGTAAAGCAAAATAAATGTACATTATCATGAATTACTTCACTTTCTAATGATATATCAATGTGTATAAGCATAGAACATTTTTTAACAAAACTATTATCTTTACATTTTATCCGAAGGTTAACCCTGCTGATTCTGTTGGTGGCTCTAAAGTAGCTGGGAAAGCAATTGTTATTGAAGAAAGATGGAGTCGTTCCTGATCCTGGTTTGGCTGGGTATGATAGTACATTTGATAGTGGTGAAGGATGATGACTCTACCTCGTATCCTGCTGTCCCACTCTGTACATATCCTCATTGGTGGCTTAAGGAATTTGTTGAATTCAGAGTCAACACACTTAAGAATCAAAATAAGAACTTTATCAATCACCTAGATAAAAAGGAGTCTGATAACCAGTGCAAGAAATGAACACTTGCTTGGATGGTTAACAGTTGATATATGGCTGATCTGAACTGTCCTATATTTTGACTTCTAGTATATACTCAGTGATATTAAACCAGTTATTTTGCAGCACTCAGGTAGTTAGTTTGTTTTTGGGCAGGATTTATTTGTACTTGATTAAGTGCTCTTTAGGAGCTATGTTTGGTCCTATTTGTACTCAGCTGCTTGTATGAGCTACATTTGTAAATGTTATCCACTGTAAAAGAAAACTATTGTCTTTCTCATCAGAAATTAACTACAAGAAAGTAGATTGTATCCACAAACAAGTTCAAATTCAACAAGTCGATGGCCTCACCTAAGATGAGTTGTCTATTGCTAGATAACCTGTAACTGATAAATTGTATATCAACCCCTGGACTTGGGGGTCAATGTCAAATCCCTTTCGCTAATACCCACTAAGGATATGAAGTTTGTGAAGGGGAAGGTGGGTAATTCAGTCAATTGATGGATGATCCCAAGATGGGTAGGAAACCTTGAGGGATTCCACTTAGAGACCATTCACACGCTCTTGGCACAATAATTCTTCCGTCCACCGATGAGGTTAGGAAAGAGGAGAAGACGAAGATCTATTCAACTCAACCTCATTTACAGTAACGAGGGTTTACTGCATAGTATGAACAATTTCTTGTAGGGTTTTTAAAAAAACACATAAAAAGGACTCTGCAAATGCAGTGATCTATCTTCCACATGCAGCACTATGAAAGTCTAGGATGACATTAAATAAAATAAAAAATGACAGCAAATTTTTAAAAGCATAGCATCTGAAATAGCTGCAACACTACAAAATTATAGCAGGGGTTTGGGAAAAAACAAATAAATTACACATCGCACTAAAATGGTGAAAATAATCTCGATTCTTAAATCTACATTAGCGAGAAAAGGGCATTACTGTCTCAATACAAAATGAATTTAAATATCAACAAAAAAGAGGGCATTCCTGTTCAAAAACTTGTCTGCAGATCTTTCCCCACTACTAAGAAAAAAATATATTCTAGCAAAGAGTTTATGGATAATAAATTTGACATTAGATTTAAAATTTATTAAAAACCATAAATGAATTGTTGCTTCAATTTATTCGCAATAAATGAAAAGTAGATCTAAAAATATTGCAGTCCAGAGCTAGTAGATTCTTGAGCTCAAGACAAGATCTTTGCAGCCTTTAAAACAAAAATATTGGTTGCAAGTTCAAGTTTGTTTTCAGGCGTGGAGCGAGGAATATTTCTATTGCCTGATTGTTATTTTTCCCGTTGTGGGCTTCATTTAATAGATAACAACAGAATTGTTTTAGAATGAAAAAAAACACACCAAAAAAGGATAAGGGCTGTCATTGAGACCATGGCAAGTGACTTGCCTGAAGATTCTGCACAAATTGTGTCGTGCTGTCAATGATGCCGACGAGAAAAAATGAGCAGAGTTTGCAGGAAAAATTTATGAAGCCAAGCCCTACCACAGCAGATTTTTTTTAAATGAGACAAACCAAAACCAATCTCCCTCCAGCTGCTACTTCAATCTATTCACAGTAAATGAAAAGCAGATCTGAAAACATTGGAGACAAGATTTCACGCATGCAACAGTAATCTGATTTGATTCAAGATCTAGATATTAAATGTGAGACAAGATTTTTTTCAGGCGTGAAGCGAGAAATGTTTAATTGGTTGGAAACAACTAATGCAAAATTGTTTAACGGCTACCTGTTTGCAGTGTGAGACAGGTTTCAGGCTGAAACCCCATCCACAATATAGCCTGTTGTGACCTTTTCACACATCGCCCCATCGCTGATGGGGACCCCCAGTTGCCTGCTAGTTTTTAGGGTTTTGTCTCCTTGCAACGGTTACGAGAGATCACTTTCCTTAGAGTTTCCATTCAGTTCGCCAAGAGTCATCCAAGCCAAGTCAGGAATTCATGTTTGAATCAGTGCGTAGACGTCATGGAAGCGCTCAGAAGGCCCAAGAGACGAAGATCGACTGTGAATTCGGCCAATTCTGAGACTTCCTATTTTTTAGGAAAAGTTGCTTTTTCGATTTTTCATTTTTGGCATTTTTGGACCAAACGGGGTTCCCTATTTTTTAGGGTTGCTTTTTCTATTTTTAGAAAGTTTCTATTTTTGGAAAGTTTCTATCTTCGGAAAGTTTCTATTTATAGAAGGGTCCCGAGTTCTGAAAACGCACTCAGAAGTTCGAAAAACTCACCAGAACTCTCAGAAAATCAAAAAGTAAAAAATTTGAAAAATTTGAAAAATTTGCAAAAAAGGTTCAAAAAACATGAAAATCAGGCCAAAAACGTTTAAAAATCTGGAAAAACCAATCAAAACCAGTCAAGATCAATCAGATCTGAAGGTGAAATCATAGAAATCAATTCAAAAATGGTGGAGTTCATGAAGAAAATCTGTTCAAGTCTGGAAAATTCGCCATTTCCATGGAAGAAGGATGAAGGAAGATGTTTAAGAATGTCAAGGAGATCATGGAATTCGCCCAGCAGCACTAGGGAAGCCTGTCCAAACATTTAAGATGCATGTCCATGCATGCTCCAAAGTCCGCCTTGCATCTTGAAGAATATCCTTGGACTCTTCAAAGTCCGCCTTTGATATCCATGCAACCTTGGAAGTCCGCCATTGTCAAGAGGGATGTCCTTATCCCTTCCAAAGTCCGCCCAGCACATAAAATGCACATCCTAAAGGTCTTGGAAGTCCGCCATCTACCAACAAGGATATCCTAACACCTTCTAAAGTCCGCCATCTTTATCCTAAGACTGCCTAAAGTCCGCCATCCACTAAAATGCTCATCCAAAAAGGTTCTAAAGTCCGCCATATGCAAGAAGGACGTCCAAGTGCTTGTAAAGTCCGCCCTTAAAAGGTGGGACTTGGCTAAAGGCTATGTAAAGTCCGCCTAGACATGTATAGGGGAGGAAAATTAAAATTTCATTAAGTGTTGATGCCTACCAAGAGGGAAATTTCGAAATATGCTAAGTGTGAGAGCCTAAAAGGGTAAAAAAAAAATCCTTTCCAAAGGATGAACAAATGCTAAAATGTCAAGGGAATTCGCCCTAGAAAAAAGGGACGTCCAAGATGCTCATCCCAAAGACTTAAGATAAGTCCATCATGCACTTGGAAGAAGTTGGTAAAATAGCAAAGACATCCATGACGTTCGTCCAAGATGTCAAGGAAGTCCGCCCAAGATGATAAGATGGTAAGATTTTTGGCTAAGTGTCAAGGCCAAATCCAAAGAAAAGTTCGAGAATTCGCCTAAGTATAGAGGCTAAAGGATAAGAAATTAAGATTTTGGCTAGACATCCGGACATTTTTGAGAGGACAAATGCCAAGATTGAAAGGACAAATGCTAAAGAGGATTGGGATATGGCGAAGAATGGAACGGAATATGCCTAACACGATGAGGGAAAAAGAGGCAAAATTTGCCTAAGTATGGAAAAGGCGAAGAAATTGTCAACTTTAGCTAAAGAAAAATGCACGAGGTAAAGGGAAAGGAAGGATCGTCCTTGACCAAAAGGATGAAGAATATGTCAGACGTCAGGAAATTCGCCCAACGAAGACATTCGGACAAGGATCTTGCCTAGAAAAAAATTCGACCGAGCAAGGAAATATTTGACGTTGGCGGAAGAGAATAAGCTTAAAATCCCGCCTTGGCAAAGAAAAATGAGGATCTGGCAATGAAATCTTTGACGGAATGGCTTGAATTTTGGTTTGGCTAGACGAAATGAAGGATGAAATCGGAAAATACACTCTCAGCCAAGAAAAACGGAAGAACAATCGAGATAGCCATGGGTCCAAGACGAACGGGTTGGAATTAATTAAAATATTTTAATATTTTAATAATTAATTCTCAACTATTTGGAATTTAAAAATACCTTGGACAGAATCAAATTTGCCAGACACGAATCGGAAGAAAATGAAGGACGCCAGGCAAAGATGAAATCCAGCGAGAAAAAAATTAAATTCATCACGAATTTAATTAAATATTTAAACGTTTATTTAAAAATTCGAAAAATCAAAGATAAGCATTAAATAAAAAATCGAATTTTTGAAGATCAAGAAGATTTGTCCGGATAAGTTCGAGACTGAGCCTTGTCGGAAAATAAAAGGAAAGTTGCCTGTTTGGAAAATGAAAACAAATCGAGGATCAAGAAGAAAGATGGCAGTTGCTAAATCGAATTCAATCCTTCAGCATTATAATGAGTTTCAGCAACTCATTTTTTCACACACAGCTGAAGAGAAATTTAATCTTTCTCGAAATCGTCAGGCAATCAATTCATCAATCGGCAAAGTCGGATTGTCCAGAAGGATAAGCAGTGTTATGCTAAAGAACTTTTCGCAGGAAAAGGAAAAGAGTTTTTCAAAGCTGAATTCTTCTTGAAGAGGGGCGCACTTTTCAAAAAAATCAGATTTTTAAATCTGATTTGTATTTAACGATCCTTCTCTGAGGTTTGGTGATTGATCAATTAAATTTGCTATCTTTTTATGCCCTGTCATCTTGACGAAGTTCTGGCAAGAATTTTCAACTCCATTCAAGTCACTTTCAGCTTGCTTTTTCGCAGCAAATTAATTGTTTGAACAGCTGAAAGTCAATTTTTCGAATCCAAGGCACGAGGTTTAAATTATTTTAAAGGTCTTTATATTAATGTTAATTTTATGACTGCAGGTTGACGGACACGACGGACAGATCATCAAGGAAGCTGAAAATGAAGTTTGCCAACAAGGGTGCCCAGAAGGAGACCAAGGTCATCTCAAAGTGGAAAAATGTCATGGACACTGACCTCGGACATGTGCACTTTGACGAATTCAAGCAAAAAGTATACGGTCAGAAGGGACTTCCCACGGCAATAGCCAAAAGAATGGTCAGAAACGGGATATTCCAAGCAGCTGGATTCCCTCCGGCAATGGATTGTGCAGAGTTAATGGTGGAATGTGCTCGCCATTATGATGCCCAAAAGAGACAGATCATCGCCCCTGACGGACGAGTCTTGGCACATTTGAACGAAGTTGTAATCCAAGAAACCTTCGGCATCCCTGAGCATTCAAGAACGGTCTATAAGACCAAAGAAGAAACCAAAATGCTATATGACAGCAAGTCAGATTTGTGCGCCACCACAGTCAACAAGGTGTGGATGGACAAGCCAAAACCATCAATCAAGAAGATGCCCAAGAGACCTCGCCGCACGGATTTCAAGGAAGATTTTGGAGATATTGTGCTGATGCTTAACAGAATTGCTGGCAATCCGCAGGGCGCCTTCTTTGAGAGCTGGATGTACTACTTCATCGACGAAGTCACCTCTGGAGTCAAGATGTTTAACTGGTCACGAATGATAAGTGACAACCTCCATGAGCAACTGATCAACCTTGAAGAGACCAAGTCTTTTCACATGAGTTCATATGTGATATACCTGTTGGCCAGATCATACAAGTATCCAGGATTGATCTGCAAAGGCAAAATTGGCAACGGGGAGAACGAGCTCAAGCCTTACGACTGCTATCCTCAGCTCCAGTTGAAGGAGAAGACTCACTTCAGGAGGGTGCATGATGCATTCCTAATGCATATCACCAGAAAGCTTCAAGGAGGAGTGCACCAAAGGCTGAGCCATGAAGCAAAAAGTCTTATCAGCAAATATGGGTCTTGGTTCATCCAGTTCCCTAAATTCACATATATTAGGATCCAGGGATTTACTGGAAATCCCTATAAATTGCCTATCTATCCGACTAATCGGATGGTATTGCTCGAGGTTTTGAGACAATTAGAAGAGTACCAGAATATTCAGAGGCCGACCAAGAAAGCGTCCGTCACATTCCCTTTCTTCATCGGGAACATGCTAGAGTACTGCCCATCCGCCCAAGCAGCTGAGAGTGCACGGTTGGAGATCCAATGGTACCCTTTCACGGCATACAAGTCCAGGGTCAATTATGACCCACATCATAACATCCGGACAGTGGAAGGAAGAAGATATAAGCACAGAACGGAACTGGAGGATTATTGGGCAAATGCTGCCGATGAATACGAGATCAGACGGAAGATGTGGTCCAGGATGTCCGTGGATTTCATGAGAACAATCGAGTTCTGTCGAGTGCCTGACCAGCTACAAGACGATGGAAACCATGTCCAGCCTCGCTTTGAGGAAAGCCGACCTCTCCCTCCAGTGAAGTGGTCAGAGCCAGAGCACGCAGACCTAGCCACCCTAATGAGGCCAGTGACGAAATATTCTCAGTGGTGGGTTGATGATCATGTTCAGGAATTGAGACAAAAAGGAATCACGCTCACATATGATCTGTTGAGCGAATCAGAGTCATATTCCTCTAATGCTGGGGCATCCCATCAAGACATGGCCGGTATCGGAGAGAAAAGAAAAGAAATAGTGCCAAGTGCAGAACCTGTTTCCAAGAAGCATAAAGGAGGACCTTCTCGGTCAGCGGCGTCCAGGAATGTTGACCATTTGGTGGCTAATATAGACGACTCCTTGGTTGAGATGCTCGAACCTCTTGCAGCTCAGGAAGTGAACAATGAACCTATCCAATTAGATGATGAAGAGCCTGCATCACCAGCAGGCACAGAGATTTTAGGTTCAGACAATGACATGGATGTCCGGGATAATGACTTAGAGGAAGGAATGATTTCCGCCCTCAGAGGAGTCATGGATGTTCCGAATGAGGAGGAAGTTCAAGTAGAGGATGGCATCGAACAGTCGACCATTCCAGACTGGCTGTTGGAAAGAATGAAAATCCAGGTGCCTGCTGAGGCTCAACAGGAAGAAGAGGACGATACTGCCGATTTCTTGGCAAGATTAGAACAAGTTGCTACCAAGAAGCCCGCCAAGAAGTTTTCCACCATCCAGAGGAACGAGACAGGTAACCGTTCCGTGCACATTGCAGTACCTACAGTGGACAACCACAGGACGAAATCACTCCGCAGGAGTATGCAATAACCACTGTTGACCTTGGTCCGACCTCGAAAGGTCAGGAAGTAGAAGAGTTAGATAATTCCGTCTCGACCATCAAAGCGAGACTGGAAAAAGAAGTGGCCAAGAAGAAGGAATATAAGAATGAGGTCAAACGTCTCAAAGAATATATCCAGCATTTGACCCAGCCGCTAGATCAGGGCAATGCAACTGTTCCTCCTCTCCTAAATTCATCACAGGAGATGACTCAGGAAGTTGAGCATGGAATGGTGACAGCCAGGGAAGCACAAGACTGGATGGCAGGTGAGGGCATGGAAGCTGCCTTGTTCATGGAAAGGTTGGCGCTTGCTTATGGACGAACCTCTTCGTTTCTTTCTAGGTTGATGGATATGGCAGAGACATGGGATGGTATCCCGGATATGCAAGAAAGGCTTATTCCGAGCCTTAGAATTTTGAAGAGCACTCCGAGGGAGGAGTTAGTTGATAAAAGGGTGATCGCTGCAGGGGCAGCATATGATTTTCATCACTGGTTTTGGGCAGTGACAATAAGAGAAGAAGTATTGGAGAAGGCGAGAATCGATGGGCTTGGAATTGAAGAACAGGTCAGGAAAATCCAGGAGAAGATGTGCATGATAACTACATATGTGTTCGACCGTGAAGTCATCCGGGAGAACGACATGCAGTTAGAGAGACTGAAGCAAAAAGTTCAAGAAACTTTCTTCTCGACCACTGGACCGTTTTCGAAGCAGGACTTCACGAGAGTGGCAAGACTCTCATCCATTCGAAAGGAATTTGAGAAGCAGGAGGCAGATTGGGAAAGTACCTTTGCCAGATGCGCCGAGAAGTTGGACGGACTAGAATTCCGGATCAGCATGTTACCTCCTGTCACGATGGACGAAGTCATTGCCGTAGTGTCCAGATTCGCCAAGCACAATGCCACTCAAATGGATAAGGACACCTCTCCTTGATTATAGCTGGAACTGCCAGTTTTCTGATAGTTTTCTGATGGATAACTCTTGTTGTTTTGGGAAACCCTTATTAGGGTTTGGTTGTAACAATCTGGGCCGTTAATCTTGTTTAAATCTCAGCCGTCTATTTCATTTTTGGAGCTCTATATAAACTAGTGCTCTCTCATTTTCATTTTGTGTGGAGACTTGTTATGTATATTGTCGCATTGAGACTATTTTGAATGATAAAAGCTCTTGAGCATGATTTGCCTTGAATCACTTCTTATTGTTGAATAGTAAGCGAGGTTACATATTATCTTCCGCCATAGATTAGAATTAAAGTTAGATTAAATAGAATTTGCTTTGAAAAGTTGTTAAATTGGATGAAAGATTGATCGTATCGACTCATTGGTGAAGTGTAGCTCATACTTTCTTCGGATGAATGATTTTCATCCGATGCGTAAAGTTAGCCTGAGCTCCTAAGTGTGGAAGCCTAACTTCAACCTCATTCGAGGTGTGAAAATTATTCTCACAAACCCCTTGAAGATTGCACCCACTTTGCGTATGTTGTCCTGCAGGAGGCGAAACAAAGTGTGGTTTATTTCGCTTCACCAAGTCCTTACTGTCTCTTGATTTCTTAGGCTTAGATTAGACTCTCTAAACCCTATTCTTTTGCCATTTTTTTGAGATCCATTGAAAGTCCCAACTAAGAGCCCTCAATGATACATCTCCTAAGTCCTGAACTTGCAAAGATATTCTTACGTAAGTCCCCTTGTTCATTACCAGCAAATCACAACGACCACTGAACTTATCCACACGTCGAGACCTGACTAAAGAAACCTTGGAATCGCCATATGATCTTCTTTGCAATCTTAGCATACGCGGTGGTTTTTCAAGAGAGGATAAAGTGTCTTTGGACATTTTTATTCTGAATGTTTGGTGGATGATAAAACACACATCAACATAGAATTGGCGCTAGAAGGAGGGCTTGACAGAGAAAGAACAAATTGCTCAAGTCGGGGCTGACGAAAGGAAATCTTTGCTA
The DNA here is from genome assembly GCA_007258455.2 of Sequoia sempervirens. Taxonomy (NCBI): domain Eukaryota; kingdom Viridiplantae; phylum Streptophyta; class Pinopsida; order Cupressales; family Cupressaceae; genus Sequoia; species Sequoia sempervirens. Next base: position 31,711 of record VDFB02211750.1, read on the forward strand.
CACCACTTGTGTATATGCTCGCCTCTCCTTCTACACACCAACATAGAATTGGCGCTAGAAGGAGGGCTTGACAGAGAAAGAACAAATTGCTCAAGTCGGGGCTGACGAAAGGAAATCTTTGCTACACCACTTGTGTATATGCTCGCCTCTCCTCCTACACACCAACATAGAATTGGCGCTAGAAGGAGGGCCGAATGAAAAGAAATCTTTGTTACATCACTTGTGATTGTTTACAAGTTGAGGCAGTAGGCATGATGCAGAATGGTACTACCGCATGAGTTTCCTTTTCATGTACCAGTCGAACAGCCAGATCAACCTCCAACGGATATTATTGATCAGTTGTACACACTAGCTTGGAAGACACAGGCCGATCGTGCTCAATTCAGACAGACAAGCCAAGTCCTTGCTAGAGAAGAAGAAAAAGGAAAGAGATTCGAAGAAGCAATCAAGAAAGATCTGATAAGGCAGAAGATAGATCGCCTAAAAGAAAAGTTTGACAAGATTGAACGATCATTTGCTACGGGTTCATCCTCAAGCACAAGTGTTGACAGTAGGATGAAGAATGGGGCTCCCAGCCAACGTTCCTGAACCTGATCAAGATCCTCAGCCGGTGTTACAACCTAACCTGGGTTTTCACGACGAACAAGAGGACATCATCACCGAACTATTTAGCCTCGCGTGGCAAGTGAGAAGAAGTGCTCCTGATTGGTTTCGCATGCGTTTTATTCTTGAAGAAGAAGAAGAAAGAGCACGACGAATTGAATTCAACGTTCGACAAAACCTCCTTGTTGAAAGATTTGAAGCTCTTGAACGAGAACACAACCGACAAGTCAACCAACAAGCAAACCAACAGGCGGATCAAGCAGCCCCTGCACCTCAAGCTCCTGCGCCCCCAGCTCCTGCACCACCTCAACAAGATTGAAGAGCACGCTGGATCGAATTGGCTCTTTCTCAGCAGATAGACTACGAAGGATTACCAGATCTACTCCGAATTCTTTTAAAGAATTTATAGAGTTGTCGCCCTACAGGAATAGGCAGAAGAAGAAGTCTGAAGCATCGCAGGAGGCATCATCTAGCGCAGTTGGGTCCAGTGAAGAAGCACCAAGCGAGAGAGTTCCTTTTGGTCTCTTTCTAGACTGTCAACCAATTCCAGTGGCTACACAGCCAGTTCCACCAGTTCCACCAGTTCAAGCAAACCAACCAAACGCTCCAATGGCGTGGCGTCCAGCTGATGCGTCACCTATGACGTTTCCTGTTTATCATGACCTACCCAAGAATCCGGAACATTTTTGTTCCAAGTTTCACAGTGGTGACCTGAACCACACTGCAGACGAGCATGTTAAGCTGTTCGAGGATCTTCTCCAAAACCGAGACATTCAAGAAGAAGATGTTGCCTGCAGATTATTTCCCTACACATTTGACGAGGAAGCATCTTACTGGTATATCCATTTGCCAGCTAATTCCATTCGCACCTGGCAGCAAATGAAGACCGCTTTCCTAGAAAAGTTCAGGCCACCCATTGCTCCATGTGATTTGTATAGACAATTTGTGGAAATCAAAAGGCAGGAACATGAGCCTATCAGTACATTCAACAATAGATTCCACAAAGCCTACACAAGGCTAAGAGATCCTTACTTGTTGGACAATGCAGCAGCATTGCCAATTTATTATGAAGCCTTGGATCGTCTTACTGCCATGTTCGTGAAGTCGACAAATCCGCTCCCAGCAGATTTGAAGGGAGCATACGCTGCAGCAATAACAGCTAGCACGGGTTTAGGAGTTGGCATGGCTCCTGGTCCGCTCAATTACTTGGGAAACGCAGCCTCCCAAAATCAAATACAAGATATTAATCGGGCGTTGGCTCATCAGACGCCTATGTTGAACCCAGTTCCTTCAATGGGCAACCAAGTGGTCATCCATCCTGGGGCTCCCATGTCCCAAATACCACCAGCTCAGCCCGTATATCTCCAGAACGCGTCAACTTCAACGCGGAGTCAGGAAGAGAAAGATGAAATGAAAGACCTGATTGAACAAGTCAAAAAGCTATCTACTGAAATCACCTATTTGAAGGGACAAAATAGCCAAATTCAAAGTTTTCAGAGGAGTTATCAGGCACCTCAGGGTAATTATCAAGGTCAAGGCCATCCAGGGTTTCAAAGGGATAACCAAAATTATCAAGGGAATTATCAAGGTCCCCGGAATAATAATCCAGGCTTCCAAAAGAAGACCTGGAATACTGGACCAAACAATGGTACTGTGCCATCACCCTTGGATAATCCACCGGCTGACAATCGACCCGCGAACAAAGTATTCCTAGCTGAGGCAGCACTATCAGGATGGTGCAGGCTACATAACACAGACCAACATTCCGAATTGCATTGTCGGGAGTTTCAGGTAGCCGCCGATATTTTCAGAAGTGAGAGAAGGAACTCCGAATCGGTAGATCCTCCAATAACCGGATACGAGTTAGTTCCTGCACCGAAGTATGATCAAGCCCTTGTGATTGAGAATGTTCGATTTCCTCCCCAGGAATATCCACAGTACCAACAAGATCAGAGGTTTCCTCCTGCATCTGCAAACGGCCCAGTGGAGGCGCCAAGATACCAAGGCGGTCTAGAAATTCAAGACCCATATAATCAGCCATCCACGACAAATGATTACAATTTTCCTCCATTATACGACAGTGTTCTAGTAGAAGGAACCAGAGAAGTGCTCCAACAGGCGGCTGGAAATCCATTGAGGATATACCAGAGGAATCATCGTCAGAATGAGCCGTTAACTTCATCCATGCCACCGAACAATTTTCAGACCCCGCCGAATCCGAATGCCACCAACGTGCCATCCCTTCCCAGAGATTCGCCGGAGTACCACCAACAAAATGCTCAGACAAGTGGAGCAAGACAAGCTGCCGCTCCTCAGGCCGGACAAACAAGACAAGTAAACCCGCAAGTAGAACAAGTTCAAGCTCAGCCAAAAGACCGTCCCCGGGAAGAGCTGAAAAGGTTGAGCTCGTATGTGCTAGATGAATTCAAACGAATGAAGGTCAGCTTACCTTTGATTGAGCTAATGAGAATTCCTGAAATTCGGGAAACACTTTTGAGCAGCTTGACCGGAGCTGTTGTCCCAAGAAATGTTCCACAAAATGTGCCAAACAGAGGAGTACCCAATGCTCCAGCAAACACGAACATTGCCGAATCGGAAGTAACGGGCAATATATTTGATGCTCCACAACAGCCTTCTGGCGTTGTAGACCGAAAGAACATGTCACCAGAAGAAGTCCTTATGGACACAGATATTTTTCAAGAAGAAGTCTTGGCAAATGAACAACCGCATACCCCGCCAAGACAGGACATTGTGCCTAGGAATCAGAGAGAAAAGAATCAAGATATTAATAAACAGGACAAACATCCGGTAGTTTTCTACCAGGGAAAGGACGAACCTGCCCCATTCTTACTGTCAGTCAGGATATTTGGTAAAATGCTACACAACTGTCTAGTGGATTCCGGTGCTTCAAGCAACGTGATGCCACTCGCGATCTGCCACAGGTTGGGACTTGTACCTGCAAGAACCAACAAGAAGGTCACGCAGTTAGACAAAACAGAAGTCCCAGTCATGGGAGAATTAAACAATATTACATGCAGCTAGCTGCAGACCCAAGGATACAAAGCTGCATAGATATTTCAGTGGTAGATATTCCTGACGGATATGGCATGCTCTTGAGCAGAGACTGGGCGAGAAGGCTGAACGGGTATATTGCCACAGACTTTTCCCATATGTGGTTGCCATGGAAAGGAGTCCCAAACCAGATACGGATTGATAGTACCCCAAGGCTCAGGTTAATGATCACTGAGTACGGAGAGCATAATGAGATCTTGTTTTTAGAGACAGATTTAGGCACTTATAGGCCTAAAACAAATGAAGTTCTCATGTTGCAAGGATCAATCCAGGGAAATGACCAGATATCTGATTCCACAAATGTATTGATTGAGAGGGGAGAAAGCTCCCAAGACAGTGATACAAGAATGTTCGAAAGCTTTAGAAACTTTGTTTGGAGGAGTGTCCAAATGAAGATGGAATTACAAGAAGATATGCATATTCAAGATCTGTTGTTGCCAAATTGGTGCCGAGTGCATAACACGGCCCATTCAGAGTTCATCTGCAAGATGTGCCATATGGCCATAAGAGAAGTGCAAAGAGGTATCCCACAGACATTAGGTTTTCCTGATCATATAGAAGTCAATCATATCGATGGCTTTTCTTCAGTAAGAATACAGGAAGTAGAATCCGAGCAAGAATGTCAGGAAGAAAATGAAAGCCCACAAACTCCACGGTCTTCACAGCAAGAACAAGTCTGGATCTTAAAGTTTGATGGATCCCGATCGAAGAAAGGAGCTGGAGCCGGTTTTGAGTTGATCAGTCCAAAGGGAGAGGTCTATCTTGCCGCTCATAGATTGGAGTTCCCATGCACAAACAATGTAGCAGAATATGAATCTTTGATTCATGGGTTACTCCTGGCACTTAGAAAAGGAGCAAGAGTACTATATGCTCTTGGAGACTCGGAAATAGTCGTGAAGCAAATAAAGAAGCAATATGTTTGTCACAATAAAAGACTGACCTGTTACCGCAACAGAGTGTGGGATATAGTCGATAGTTTTGATGCTTTCAATATTCAGTCCATGAGCCGAACAAATAATCAAGTGGCAAATTCCTTGGCACAAGCAGCCAGTTCACTGGAGCCTTTAGCCATGGATGGCATAAGTCAGTTCACGGTGGAGCTGTCATCCCTACCATCCATTCCGGATAATATTACAAACTTCCAGGTTTTCGAGGATGACGACCACATCCGTGAATTTTTAACAAATTCCGATGTTTTTGCAGCACAAGTTATTGATGAAGAAGAAACTCAGAAGGAAGCCGAGTTTGATGAGGATGGTATCCTGAACTTAAAGACGAATATCATTCCAAGGGGGATGATACAATTAGAGAGAATATTTGATCAGGATCAAATTGATCAGATGAAAAGCCGAAGGATTGAAGGTGATCAGTATGAGAAAGTGAACCTAGGATCAGGGCATGAGGTTAAAAATGTATGCATAGGAAAGACTTGCATGCCTGAAGAAAAGATGGGAATCATTCAGAGCTTGAAACAGTTCCCTGACGTCATAGCATGGAGCTACGAAGACCTGAAGACCTATGATACTTCCATTATCACACATACAATTCTGCTCAAGCCAGGAAGTAAGCCTTTCAGGCAGCGCCAGAGACCCGTTAATCCATTGCTGGAACCACTGATCCATCAAGAAGTAAAGAAATTATTGACAGCAGGAATCATTTTCCCAGTGCGCCACTCAACGTGGGTCGCCAATCTCGTCCCAGTGCGGAAGAAAAACGGAGAAATCAGGCTATGCGTAGATTTCCGGAATTTGAATAGAGCTTCTGAAAAGGATAATTACCCTCTGCCATCGCTTGACGAAGTGCTACAGATTGTTAATGGTTCACGAATGATGTCCTTCTTGGACGGATATTCGGGGTATAACCAGGTCCTAGTAGAGTATGAGGACAGATTGAAAACAGCGTTCACCACTAAATGGGGAACCTTCGCCTATAAAAGAATGCCCTTCGGGCTAATTAACGCAGGAGCCACATTTCAGAGGGCCATGGACATCGCCTTCCGAGATTTGATTGGAAAATGTATAATCATCTACATGGATGATCTGACGGAGTTTTCAAAGAAAAGAGAGGACCATGTGGAGGACTTGAAGAAGGTATTTCAAAGATGTCAAAGGTATGGGATTTCCTTAAATCCAAAGAAATGCATCTTCGGGGTCACCGAAGGCAAACTGCTAGGTCATCTAATCACCGAAAAAGGGATATTGATAGATCCTGAACGAGTAGAGGCAATATCAAGGATTCATTTGCCTACCAGCCAAAAAGAATTGAGATCTTTCTTTGGGAAGATCAACTTTGTTAGAAAATTTATCACCGGTTTTGCCGAAATAGTAAAACCTTTGAATGAGATGTTAAAAAAGGATGCAAAAATGGAGTGGACCACGCTGACAAAGAAAGCATTTGAAGAAATCAAGCAGGCTATCACTGATGCTCCTGTCTTGGTTAGCCCAGATTACACGAAGCCTTTCTACTTATACTCCTTCGCGTCGGAACATTCCTGTGCCGCAATGTTAACCCAGAGAACAGAAGAGAGGGATGAACATCCCATAGCTTCATGAGCTCACCGCTCAAAGATGCCGAATTAAGATATCCAAGTATCGAGAAGCAGGCCTATGCACTGGTGAAGGCCATCAAAAAATTCAGGCATTATATTTTGAGGAGTAAGGTCTTCGCCATCATTCCTGATGCGGCTGTTAAGGCACTTTTAATGCAAAATGAGCTAGGAGAAAGAAGAGGAAAGTGGGTCGCCACTATCCAGGAGTACGATATTGAGTTACAGTCGATGAAACTGGTTCGCGGACAAGCTCTAGCTCAGACGATGGCCATTGAAGGGCCTGGTTTAGTACAACAGACATATGTATTGACAGACACTCCCCCAAAAGAGTGGTACTACGATATCATTGCATACTTGACAAATCACAAGTATCCTGCACAAATGAATCCCGCACAAAAGCGAGCCTTCAGGCTCAAATGCCAGCGCTACATGCTCCAGGGCTCCACCCTCCATAGAAAGAATCATGAGGGGATTTACTTAAGATGTGTAGGAAACGATGAAGCCAAAAGAATTATGGAACACTTCCATTCGAAGTTCGGGACAGGACATGGAGGAAGTCAGGCAACGGCTTACCAGATCTTAAGAGCAGGGTACTATTGGCCCTCTGTGTTCAAAGATGCATACGAACATGTAAAAACTTGTCATACCTGCCAAATTACTGCCACACGTGAAAGGAATCCCGCTATGCCATTACAGCCGATCACGAAAGTGAAACCATTTGCAATGTGGGGACTCGATTTTATCGGCATGATAAACCCACCATCTTCAGCACAACATCGTTATATTTTGACAGCAACAGATTATTGCACCAGATGGTCTGAGGCACAGGCACTGAAGAATTGTACCACAGATGTAGTCATCAAGTTTTTAGAAGAGCATATCATCACCAGATTCAGTTGCCCCAAGGCCCTTGTTTGTGACAATGGATCTGCATTTACCTCATTGAAGTTTTCAAATTGGGCCTTTGATTACGGGATTGCATTAAAATTTTCTTCAAATTACTACCCCCAGGGTAATGGACTGGCAGAGTCCACGAACAAGAATCTACTCAACGTCATCAAGAAACTGTTAGATCAGAATCCGAGAGATTGGCATTCCCAACTCAAGTTTGCTCTATGGGCAGACAGGACTAGAGCCAAAAGATCATTGGGAACCTCTCCATATCACCTAGTTTATGGGCAAGACCCTGTCTTTCCCATCCAGTTGAGGATTCCGACACTAAGGTTTATGCACGAATATTTAGACCCCGATGACAGAGTGCAGATTCGTCTATCACAATTGCTACTACTAGAAGAACAGAGAGATCAAGCTCTCGAAAATTTTGCCAAACACCAAGGAATTGTCAAAAGATGGTTTGACAAACGTGCTACAACGAAGTCTTTCAGAATATCCGACCTGGTCCTATATTGGGATAAAGCCCACGAACGAAGAGGAGATCACGATAAGTTCGACAAATTGTGGAAAGGACCATACCAGATTGTTGAGATATTAGGAGAGAATGCATTCAAGTTGAAGACCCTGACAGGGGAAGACCTCCCACTGCCCGTCAACGGGCAATTTCTGAAACATTATTTCCTACCTTAAGTTCCTTGATGGAGCTTGTTTGTATATAGTTAGAATAGGTGCTTTCGGGTTTTGTTTTTGCTTTCTTTAGATTAGTTGTTTTCCTCGCTTTCCTTAGAGTAGTTGTCTTTGTT
>VDFB02211751.1:0-22633 GCA_007258455.2 Sequoia sempervirens
AGAATGTGCTTGCTAACCCAGAATGGGAAAGTAGCTACCATAGGGCGGAGGTCAATTAAAACAAGATCAACTGCTGAAAGTAAGAAAACTATTACAATCCGATAAAGCAAGAATGTAAATGGCTGTCAGTACTACTGCCAGCTTACACTTTAAGAGATGAAATCTTGCTAACAATATAAATCAGCATATAATAGAGTTGTACAATATTTGTGAACTTAGTTGCTGAGAAGTAAAGATCAACGGAAATGGCAAATGAAAGATCCAACCTTATTCTCCAGACTTGGGCGATCTTCACTGAAGTCTTCGCGTTGCTTTAAAAGAATGATCACCACCAATCAATAGAGCAGTTGCAGATTTATCCACGAGCTGTTATGACTAATCTGCATCTTCATCATATAATCAGTTTTATACAGATTTCTTGATCAGTTCAGAGCTCCTTCCCAAATCACTCAAATGGCATGATATTGAAGGTAAAACACAACAAGCATGAAGGCGCTCAACATAACCACAAAAAACAGACTCAAAAAGCAAGCATTGATGAATGCACGAATTCCAAGATAGAACAGATGGTACGGCCCAGCACAGGGGCGATTTTCATTTATAAAATCATACACTTCTCCAAAAAATCCACAACCTTGCACACTGGGGCGCCTAGTCTAGACCAAAGGAATTATGTAATACCCACAACCTATATTTTTGTATTTTTGGATTTATGAATAAAACTTCAAATCTGCTGAAGCTAAAAATGCTAAAACCAGAACCCTATAATATGCCAAATCTGAACCTAATTAGACAAATGCTGATTACAATGCACGATTTCCAATGAACTCACAAACTAGACTAAATTCACCACTAGTTGTTGTCTTACAAACAAGAAGCGATGCCCGAGCTAGGAGGCCTTCATTCCTTGAAGCAAATCCAGAGCCAAACTGGCAGCATAACAGTACTGTAGACCAAAGATGAGAAATGATGCTCAAAGCCTCCTTTTTATAACTTCCTGTTGACTTCTCGAAACCCTAAAATCCACTTCAATGTCAAACCCTAATCCTTTCTTCAAGATGGCGTCCTTTTCCTTTCAAGCTTAATATTGATATTTAATTAAAATCACCTTGATAAATGCGCCCACATTAAACTTGCTTTGACTTAGGAAAATTCAATATAAATTTAATATATCCTCAATGATGGCGCCACCCTTCAAGTCCTCCTTTTTAAAATAACATTAAGTTATTTGACTAGGCCAAGGTCATAAAATAACATTTAAAATATAATGTTATTTTTAAGTGAAATAAGCTCATCTCTCCAAAACTGCATTCCAAAGCCATTACTGAACAAGTCAACTGACCAAACTGAAGCAGGAAGTCAACCAAGCTGAACCCAACTGAAAAGCTGCCAAAAATAGAATTTACTAAAAATAGTAAATTCCAGAAAATGCTCTGAATGCCGAAATGAACATACCACTGCGAAGCTCTCTGAAAACCCAGAAAGAATCCGCCCTCGAAACCACCAACTCCGATCAAAGACAACCTCAAAAATAGGAAACCCTAATTTTACCTTCCGACTAGCCTTCGGGTTTCCAGAAAAAGGCCAACGGTCACAGGAAATGTCAAGTTTGAGAAGGGGACATTACAAGATCCTTTATATGCAACAAGTATTTTGAGATGGATCTGCCCTCAATGTAAGTTATAAGAAAATAAAGTTTTTTAAATACAAGGCTTGGATAAGTTGCATTAATGGCATGTTGAACTTCTGGAATTAGTGCATATCTATGAAAGACAACTTTAGAAGAATTATAACTTCCTTATGTGGCCCTGTGGGTCATAATATGATCTTTCCTCCTTCAACATGATCTGATCAAGGTCATAATACTTACAAACAGTAAGTATCTTATAATTCCAGAGGCTTTAATTCATTCTAGTCAGGTTTCAAGTGTTGCGCAAAAGAAATGTTTGACTTTGAATTCCTGCCATTTTAGAACACGATACTAGACTCTGAATTTATAAAAGTAATTAAACAGTGTAAACTAACAGTGCTATAGAAAAGAAAACTTTACAGGTCAAACTGGGTTGACACTAGACACAAGTTGGTAAAGTTGAATTGAAAAATTCCCTCCTGTTCAAAAGACATTAAATTTGTTTACCCTGCAGCCCAATAGAAGGAAATATTTAAATAAATATTTAAGTTAAGTTTTAACTGTGAACTTGACTGCTTTAGCCTGAACTTTAATAAGATCTTTTAATCCTAAATATTTAAAGTTTAATTTTTAATAAAATTTAAATATACCATAGGTCTACTGCTCCTCATGCCTCAACCACGCTTCTCTTCTTATTCATGTGCTTAATTGCATTGAGAAACAATTCCTTTGCAGCTTGGACCTGTACAATGCTTCTCCATAATGCCAATTCTGGAGTAGTCAATGCCTTTGCATTCCCTACGACATCATTGTGTCCCACGTGTATGTGGAGTACACACAGTAGAACAAGGGCTGGCAGGTGCATCACGTTAATAATATGCAGGAACCTTACTTTGCCTAGCATGATGCACAATAACTTCACTACATTCCCAGTTTGAGTCCTTTCCAACCGCCACACCCTCAACAAACCTCTAGAGTGCCCAAAACTCATCTTCTCACAAATCCTCTTGCTGCACCATCAAACCCACAAATTCTCACCTAATCAACTTTGTGCTTCTAATAGCCATGTCTCCAATTCATCTAATAGACTGCCTAGATCAAGTTTCAGCTCTGTCATTCCCTTGGAAATTGATTAGGCCAATGTGTATCAAATGGCTTGCTGTAATACAATAATCAAATGTACCTTTTAACAGTTTAACTAGTTCATGCTGGACTACTGCATCTTGTCGCTCATCCAATTATTTCAAATCAAAAGATTTATCACTCATTCTTGCTTAAAAAAATACTAATATACTTCAATGGACTGGCTCTGGTGCCATATTAGAGCAATTGATTTTCAGCATAAATAAGCCATATTACTGCTTTGTGATTGTGCCTATTAAATAGCCTTACGTTAGGAAGCCAAAATTGGCTTACTTAAAACAAGCAACACAAAAAAACAATAAAATCTCAACAAAGGAAACAAATCTCCCAATTTGGGTGCTATGTTAAACCACCAAAGTGCCAACGTGAAAGTTTAAAACCACTCTTAATTTATATGTCCTATTAATCTATAATATATCTGACATCCACTTTTCACCAACTAGCTTTTCAACTTGATTCATCTTGGTGGAATTTCTCTACTTTTAAGCTAACTATTTATGCCTTTTGATTTAACTCTATAATTTTCTTATCTTTGAACTATGGAAAAACAATCATAAGGCCGTTAGGCTTCCAGTCTAGACGGTCTTCTACCTGGAGTTTCACTGATACAGAGTACTTATGTTTAAAACCTCCATGATATATGGCAAAGCAGTTCTTCTATACTTGTGACCCTACATATATAGGAACTATCTTGTCATTAGTTTTAACAAGGCAAACTTTAGCTCAATAAAATTAATTCGAACTTATTATATCTTTTCCATTGGGTTTGGAATTTAAGGTATAATGCTGTATGTGCAAATTTTACAAATTATAATCAGTATTAGTTCCGAGGTTTTATTTGAAATGCTTTTGTATCCTAAACATTTATATTTCCAGATCAACTTTGAAGTCTTCTTTGTTAAATAAATCATGTAAATTAATTATCTATATAGATCATCATACTGAGTTATAATCTGTTGATATTACTACACTTATTATTTCTTGGTCTGCATCGGTAGTTGTATTTAGTGATTAATCTACTAATGATTGTTGTGCTACTATTGAGTGCCAAAAGGATTCTTCTTTGCATGTTTTTGTGCACACATTTTTATCACTTTTAACTAAATGATAGCTCAAAGACCTTTTTTTAACAATCTGACTGCAGTGCTCCTCTGCAGGGTGTTGCTATGCCTTCTATGAATAATATGCTTTCAAAGTGGATCCCTGTAAAAGAAAGAAGCAGATCATTGGCACTAGTATATAGTGGAATGTACCTTGGTTCGGTAATAGGCTTGGGCTTCTCTCCATTATTGATCCAGAAGTTTGGTTGGGCATCAATCTTCTATTCATTTGGCTCCATAGGAGCCATATGGTTTGCCTTATGGCAGCGTTATGTAAGTCTGTTAAAACAATTTCTAACTTTTTTTTCTTTTAAAGTTTTAATTGATGAATGTTGTCACATATATTAATATAGAGTTGATGTAACTCATCAAGTGACATTAGTTTGTCAAGATCTATGGTTTTCTTTGTTAAAGTGAAGTTCAAGCTAGAAGTTTTCATTGCCAAACAATTTTTGGCATCAGGTTATTCCAAGTTAATATCATTCAAAATGATTCTTATGAGATGCAGTATGCAGTTTTTCTTTTAGTTTCTTGTTTACCTCTAGAATAAGGCCCCCAAAAGATGATGTTACCTATAGAACCTCTATATTCTGCACTGTTATGCTCCAAAAGAACAATAACAAATAATGACATAGACATTTGCAGAAAACAATGATGAATTTCAGAAATAGAAATGTTTTAATTGATTGTATTCACAAGTAATTAGATAAGAAGAGGATTTAAGAATCAGTGTAATACACAAAGTGTAAGAGCTGAAGATTAGCTCAATACCCAAGAACACCTGCAAAAACAATGAAAACCTTCTACAAGAGAGTATGCAAGAATATGAGCTTGCTTGATATTAAGACCTATCAAATGAGTACAATGACCTTCCTTATATAGGCAAGGTTGAGATATAGTAGTGAACATGATGTTGACGTGTGTCATAATCCTATGATATGTGACAACTAACTAACTACCTAGGATAATGTGAAGTCTAGATAAGACTTCTAGAAGGAATCTTATTTCCTATGCAAACATGTGAAGGGGGATGGCCTCATTATAACCTATCACCTAGTAAATGATACCTAGGAACATAATTAAATGCTTAAGTAAACTTATATAAGTGTAATTAAATAATTAATTACACCAACACCCTCCTTTAAATAATTAATTACACCAACACCCTCCTCCCCCTTCCCCCCTCTCCATAAGTGCAACTTAGGGAGGAAATTATAATGCAATGATGGGTCCTGGCTACATGGCCATTTTAGGTACCCATGTACAAATGATAATGCAATCTCTTACAAACGGAGCAAAGGAGAAAACCTAGTGGGACAAAAATCCTCTCCAAAAAAGAGATATAATGCAAATGAAAGCAAATCATGTGAGGAAGGATGGAGGACTCCATGATGCTCCCCAAGTACACCATCTGTCACATAGATATATTACAATCAATAGTCCCCACCATAAGAGGGAAAGAGAGAGGCTATGTAGCCCCCCCACAATGTGTGATCGCTTGCAAAAATGGTAAGTGCCTGAAGACAAAACATGATCCAATGTCGACAAACAACTTGTCTCCCTTTCAGAAGAAATAAAACCATGTACAAATGTAAGAATGCTTTCCATTCCGGATAGGAATTGAAGGAAAGAAGCATGAATATGTATGATGATGATGTCTCTGAAAGCTGCTCATGTGTTGCCTTTGCCACTGAAGATGAAGATGCCACAATCAAACCAGGTACATGCCCAATCAAAGAAGAAGGTGACAAATTAGGACTATGTGGAAACTGATGCTCAACAATATCCAAAGACAAAGATGGTTTGACAATAGTTGTGCAATGGTTGTCATCAAAGAGGATAGATAACCCCTCAAATGTGTCCTCCAAATTTGAAATGTGAGACTCCACAAACAAGGATGCAATGTTTGATAGATACGAATCCCAATCAGGAAGACAATGAGATACTTTTTGTAATGAATCACTGGACGTGCTCAAGGAATCATCACCATAAGATGAATGGTCTAGTTGAACAGGAATAATGGAAGCCTCAATCGATGAATCTGCACAAGGAATCACTGAAGGTGAAGGGTACATCAATTGTCTCTAATGGAGAAGAAGGAGCATTTGAAGAAACCTCATCATCCTCCATGGGCAAGTTCTTCCACTTCACCAAATACTCTCTGATTGTTCTTTTCCTCAAAGAACGCTCTCTAGAATCAAGAATCTCCTCAGGAATCAGAACTAACTGTCCTTCTTCATCCAAAGGTGGCAACTGTGATGAAGCAATAACGTTGTGTCCAAGTGCCTTCTTGAGGCGAGACACGTGGAAGACATTGTGCACCTTGCTACTCGAAGGTAGTGTTGATGCGTGTTTTATGACACAACAAACATTCTAGAATAAAGAGTCCAAAGACGCTTTATCCCCTCTTGAAAAACTACCTCGTATGCTAAGATTGCAAGTAAGATCATACGGTAATTCCAATGTTTAAGATGAGTGCGGATAAGCTCTGTGGTTTGATGTGATTATGCTGGTAACACAAAGGGACTTATGCTAGGCTTGTTCAATTCACAATGAAGGTCTAGAGCTCTATTGCTTGGGTCATGGATTAAACAAACTAAAAAAGGAGAAAGGGTTCAGAAGCATAATCTACTCCTAAGAATCCAAGAGACGTATTGACTTGGTGGAACCAAAACTAAACTTTGTTTCGCCACGCTTGAACGCGCCAACTACGCAAAGCGGTGCAATCTTCAAGGGAATGTGCTTATGATTTTCACGTCATGAATAACTACCATCAAATCGAACAATAATTATCCAGACAGAAGTTAAGCATCCACAAAATAAGCTCAGGCTAACTTTACACATTGAATGAAAATCATCCATTCAAAGAAAGTATGAGCAAAAGTTTCACCACAAATCAATACTTATCAAATCTTGCATTCATCTAACATACATGAAATAAAATCTAAACTATGATGAGGGATAAGAACCATGACAATTCCAAAATAAGGGAAGCAATCACCATTAGAACAATGCATGCATTACTTATTACTTTGGCAATCTTACAACAGTTGCTTATCTCGACATGTTTTGCAACATGCTCCCATGCTTTACAAATGAGGGGTTGAGCTCAATTTATAGGCTCCCCAATTACAATTCGATGGCCAAGATTAATTTGGAATCAACGGCCAAGATTACAAATAAAACCCTAATTAGGGTTTGCTACCCTTCGACCAATGAGAAAATTGCATTCGAGGACACTTGTCCTTCTTACTAAATGTGAACCAACAGATAAAATAGAAAGTTGTTGCATGTTGATTTGGAATGATTTGATTGGTTGGAAGATGACGAGGCGCCACCTCAACGTGCTAGATGTCTTCCTTGGTCGCTTTGTTGTTCTTGCCTTAGAATATTTTCTTCCTGCCAGTGACTTTATCCTTTGTGCTTCGATCTTGGATGACTTTGGCTTCTTCTTCTCACCTCGCCTCGGAGCACCTGTTTAGACTTGAAGCCCTTAAATCTTTCTTTCCGGATTGCTTTGGAATTCCTTCAAGTGCCAATTCAATGTTGAGCGCGTGGAGGAGAGGCAAGCATACAAAGGTAATGTAGCAAAGATTTCTTTTCGTTCAGCCCTCCTTGAATAATTGGTTCTTTCTTTGTTCAGACCTCCTTTGCCATGTGTAGTCATCCACCTGCAGTAAAACAAAACAAATTTATTTTAGATAACTTTTCAAGATAAGCTTTGAAAGATTTTTACAAATTTCATTTTCAAGCTTCTAATTCTCTTTCCGTCCAATTTATTTGGCCATATTTTCTCGCCCTTTCCCAAAATTTATCTCGCCATGTCCAGTTTTATTTAGCCACAAATATTTTTTCGTCCAACGTTC
This sequence comes from Sequoia sempervirens, assembly GCA_007258455.2. Classification (NCBI taxonomy): domain Eukaryota; kingdom Viridiplantae; phylum Streptophyta; class Pinopsida; order Cupressales; family Cupressaceae; genus Sequoia; species Sequoia sempervirens. The sequence goes on from VDFB02211751.1 coordinate 7,740, forward strand.
CTCTAGCCACGTCCGACTTTTCCCTAGCTACGTCCCATTTTATTTTGTCCAAAAATTGCCTCTTGTCCAAAATTCTTTCGCCATGTTCGATTTTATTTGGCCATCGTCCAAAATTATTTTACCATTACCTTCCTTCGTCCAAAATTATTTTGCCACGTCCAAAATTATTTGGCCATTATCCTCTTTTGTTGGCCATATTTTCTTGCCGTCCGATTTTATTTTGTCCATTTGCTTGATTTTTTTCACCATTTTCCTAGACATGGCGATTTTATTTAGCCACTTAGGCGAATCTTCACAGTGTCATGCATATTTTAGTTCTCCAAAGGTTTGGACTTAGGCAAAAATTTAATTTTTTGCTCTCTCCAATACATGGCGGACTTTGGTTGTTTCTTTGCCATTCAACTTTTCCTTACTTTGCTTTTCTTCATGGGGCGGACTCCCTTATTTCTTTGGCCAATCTAGCTTTCTCCCAAGGCGGACTTCCTTCGTTTGGTTGCCATTTTCTTCTATGTCTGAGGCGGACTTTTCCTTGTGGTTGACCATTTCACTTCTTGGCTGGGCGGACCTAGTCATTTTTCTTGCCATTCATCCTTCCTTGGCTATGCCTTAGCCAAATTTATCTTTTGCTCAAGGGGCGGACTTGGCAACTTGGCTTGCCACTTTGGAGGGCGGACTTTCCTCATTGTATTGCCATCAATGCTTTGGATAGGGGCGGACTTTGCTTAATAGCTTGCCATACATCATTCATCAAGGGCAGACTTCTTCATTCTCCTTGCCATTAGACATAGGCGGACTTTGTCATTCTCTAGGCCACTTCACTTCATTCAAGGCGGACTTCAGCCTTTTCTTTGCCATTGGACAGTTATCTTGGGCGGACTTTCCACATTTTGTTGCCACTTTAACTTGTCTTTGTCCATGCCTTAGCCAAATTTCTTTCTTTTACCTTGGGCGGACTTCACACTCTTCATTGCCATTTGACTCCTTGGCTGGGGCGGACTTTGCCTTGTGGTTGACCACTTGCCTTGGTTGGAGGGCGGACTTCATGCTTTGGTTGGCCAAGACTAGGGCGGACTTGCTTGCATGTTTGGCCATTGGATGCTTTGGAGGGCGGACTTCCTTGTTTTGATTGCCATTGACCATCTCATCAAGGGCGGACTTCATCCTCTTGCTTGCTGTTGACGTGGTTTTTGAGACCGCACCAACACAGAACAGAGTTGCCCAACGGACGCTCTATTCTCTCTTGATCAAAGTATTCCGCACGCTAAGATTGCCAGAAAGTTCGTGCGTTCAACTCCAAGGTTCCTTTAGTGCGAATAGGCTCAGTTTGGCTTGATGTGATATTGCTGGTATGTCAAGGGGACTTACGTAGTTGTTCAGACTTCTCGCAGTTAGCAGTTGATATGTAATTTGAAGGGGATTCTTACGTGTATGATTTGGCAATGTGTATCCTTTTCTAAAACTAACAAGAAGTATGCGGAAAGTAAAAGGGAAAGGGCCTAAGAAATTTGTACTCTATTCTAAATGCAAGGTATGTGGGGCTTCGTCTCAATAGACTTCAACCAGATTTCACCTAGCCTCCGTCGGACAGCCTCAGCAAAATCGGTGCAATCTTCAAAGGGGATAGCAAAAGATATTCAAGTTATAGTTTAACATACGTACACCATCAGAACAACGCATATAAGTATGTAAGCCATAACCGAAGTTAAACACAAGATGATGTCCAGTTGACCACGCAAGGCAGACTTATCATCAACAAGCCGCTAGTGGTATGGAATAGAATGAAGCTATCTCAATGAAATACCACACACCAAAGTAAGCTACTTGCATGAATTTAATCTACTTGGATACGAAAGGAAGAAGAAACCTTGCTAGCATTTCATGACAAGACGAATTTCACCATCAATGAAAAGATCTATTATCATAAAATGTATTACACAACAATCTCCTCAAAAGTTTTCAAAAGGGAAAACTTTCTCTCTTCTCCAAATTATGCAAAAATGCTCTACACTACTACACTATCTAGCTCTAAGGCTAATGCTCTCTCAATGTCTACTCTGATTCTGAATCCTAATGTTAATGCCTTACAAATGAGGGGGACTCCCCCTTTTATAGCTAGCCAAGTCCCAAAGGACGGCTAGGGTTACAATCAATAGAGTGGCCAGAATCGTGCCACCTCAGCCCTAACCCTAAAAACTGCCAGAATAGGGAGTGGTACATTAAATGAATCAAAGATTCCCACTCACTCCCAAAATAGCAAATGTAATAAATGCTCAGTCTTCTAGAAGATCCTCGTCCAGTAGTGTGTTCCCATTAGCCTTCTCTCTGACTGCCAACTCAACAAATCTGCTAAGTACGGCCTCAACCTCCTCAACTGAAATAGATGGAACACAATCTAACTGAAACTCTAACACTGTAACTGAGTGCTCGTGCCTCGTACAAGATTTTCTCCAAGCAGCCAATGAGTCCTGCGTGTTCTGGATCAAAGTGGAGAATGTAGCAGTATTTTCAAAGTCATCTTGTACGAAGGTCTTAACATCTGCGAAGAAGGGAACCAGCAAACCCCTCAAATTATCAAAACTTATCTCCTCTGGATTCAGCCGCCTAGCAAAGATGGCCTCGAAGGTGTTCTGAACTCCATCTATAATATTGGCCATAGCCTTGTGAATCCTGGCTGAATCCGCCTGTGCTGCATCGAAGAAGCCACGCCCTGTGATAGCCGAAGAATACCACCGAGAGAAATCATATCGGTCATTCGCCTGAATGACACCTCCATCAATCAGCAACTGCAATGGCACATGCCTCAACGCCTCAAGACGCTGGATCACCTTACTCTGATAGATAGAGGCATCGCCCCAAGCATGATCCACCGCGTCCATCCGTGCCAAAATAGTAGAGGCCTGCTGAAAAGCAAAGGATAGGTCCTCCATGAATTTCTCTGTCTCCGTACGAACCCCTGTGACCCATTTGTCTGCCTCCTGTGCCATCCTCCCCAATTCTACCAAGCCGCTGATCGACTCTCTAGGAATATCTGCTGGAGGCTCTATCACTGGTACATCCTGCCCTCGAGAACGAGACAACTGCTGAACATATCCAACTAACGCCTTGTGTTCTCGCTTCAACTTCTTGTATTATTTCTTTCTTTGAATAATCTATCCTTTAGGGCAAGGAAGGAGTTATCGCACTCCTCAACAATCTGTGCACCAGTAGGGCGTCCCAAGTCAACAGTGGTGACCACATAGTTTTCCGGAGCTGCTTCATTCCGGTCACACTCGACTCGTGGGACAGCAACGTGAAGGGTGCGAGAGCCATCCTCATCCGTGGAGATCTTCGAAAACTTTCTTGCCTTCTTCTTCTCGGGCGCGAGGAGCACCCGGGATCCGGGTTTAAAACTCTTCCATCTCAACCGCCGATTAATCTTCCTCGCCGCTCCTTCAAGATTCTCGCTCTAAGCCAATCGCACCTCATATAGTATATCGAAGCGTCGCTGCTCCCGTGGCCTCACTTCTTCTAACTCCGCTTCCACTTCTTCTCGCCCGCGGCTCATCGCCCCGCGGTCGAGTGTCACCGACACTATATCATCATCATCATCATTCATGGGTCAGCCTATCTCCCCTTGAAATTGAGGGTCGGTGACTGTCCCTCATCATCTCATTGATCAAGTCGACAGTACATTAAGCGCCCGGGCTAATCGGTTCTCCTCGTGGAGGTCAATATCACTCAGCCTCCCCGTACCATCTAATCGCACTTCTCTGGACAAATAAAGATATCCTCCGTATGCTTGGAGAACGTGTCTCCAAGGTAACGGCCATCAGAATCGTGGAGGTTTCTGGCTGAATTAATTCTTTCTTTCTGGACTCTGGTCCTCTTGTGATCTGTTTCTTCCTTCCTGTGGTGGGCGTCCTGTGATCTCCCATCAAGTTGTAGGTCAAGGCAATTGACCTACCTTTCAATCTGCTCACCTTTCTATCAACCCATGCCCTGGTGAATGTCATAACCGGGATGGATAGAGTATCAAGATCAGCAACCTCGGGCTCTGACCAATCAACAGGCGGAAGTGGAGTGTCCCGAACGGCTGCATAGTCTGGATAAACAACATCCATGTCCTCATTAACCTGGTCCGGAACCGGAACTACCTCACACTCCCTGATCAGAGTAATCGGCAACCTAGAGAACATCCTCTTTCTCACTTCAATCTCATCAATTGCATCAGCCCAATAATCCTCAATGGTGGCCTTGTGTTTGAATTCCTCTGACAACACCCAGTTGATGTTATGGTGCTGGTCATAGTGTTGTCTACTAGTGTGATATGAGAAATGATAGAATTGAAGCTCACTTTCAGCTTCTCTACATGCCTGTATCGAAGGACAAACCTCGTCCGAGTTGCCCATCACAACTGGAAACTCTATCCCTCCTTTCTTCTTTTTCTTCTGGATTTTGTCAAAAGCTAGCAACTGTCTAGCTATCCCTAGCATGATTATTTTATCGGTTGGGTACTTAGGCAGCCTATAAGGGTATGAAGAAAATCCTTGCAGCCTAATGTATGAAAATCTCGGAAATTGAATAAACCAGCACCCATACCTTTCAATTAGCTCCTGGGCATTTCTAGAGATTCTGCAATGTAACCTCTCCTGAAGCAGCCTCGTGATGTACATGGTGAATGAATCGTTGACACGTTTGTAATGGGTTGTGCTCGAAAGGTGCAACTGCGTACACGCCTCATGGATTTTGAACTGGTGGGAGCCACAACCGATGGGTTCCTTGTAAGAAATCCCCCTGTACCTCGTCATCCGTGCCAACATGTAAATGAGATAGGAACTCATGTAAAATGTCTTTGTCCTCCGCAAACTCAGGAGCTGCTCATGTATATTATCACTAATCATCTCAGCCCAATTGACATAATCATTGCCTTCTAACACCAGGTTGATGTAATAAAACATCCACGGCTCAAAAATATAAGACTGTGGGCATCCACCAACCCCTCAGCCAAGAATATGATAAGATCACAATATTCTTGTTTCGTGTCCTCTCTCATATGATCTGTTTCGCAACTGTGACGACGGCTTCCCGAGTGCTCACCGTGCTGAGTGTTATAGTGTCTATGCATCGCTCAAAGGCGTATATTACATACGCCCGCCTCCCCTGACTTAGATCATGTTTCTGCACCGATCCCAAAAGCTTCACCAATGGCTGCCGAGTAAGATTGGTACTTGGCCATCTCTGTATGGATCGACGGCGGTTTCTTCTCAGAATACATGACTCCATAATCAACTCCAACATCAATAGTCATGAAAACCAGCTGCTGTATATAACCCACTTCGGACGATGTTGTGCGAAGTGACCGACGCCCGATGACTTCCAATCCCGAACAGCCTATTCTTGAATGTTTCCAGGTTGACAGAGCCCAGGTTCGTGTCTGTCAGCTTGCCCAACTTTGAGATGAACTTTGTCTCCGGCATGAACGTCTTGCTCAGCTTCTTGATCGTAGCTTGTCTGGAGGCACCATTGTCCTTTCCGGTTGTCCTCGCTTCAGCCATCTGCAACATAATAAACTTTCATCAGCAATCAGATTTAATAAAATAAGACACGATATAGGGGCTGCAGTTAAATTCCAGAGGCTGCAATATCCTTCGTGTTTGCAAACCTCAGCCTCCTCTCTTGAATAAATTCGACTTCCAACACTTAGAACAGATTTCTAAGTGAACCTTGATGATTTTACTTCAACCAGCAATCAGCAAATTGAACCTCAACCACTTCGTACTACAAACAGCAATCTTATACTAGCAAGTTCGTGCTTTTCTCAACTAAACAAATCAGATTTCAGACCTCAGCTTAACAAGGCCGTACTTCTCAAGCAATGGCGCACCTCTTACTATAATGCAAGCAAATCAAATTTTAGGCTCAAAGCCGTACCTTTCAAGCAACTTCAAATTGCAGCAAACACTTTTCCTCCTGACAATGGCGTACCTTCTTTTCAGCACTTAGGACGTCTTCTTCAACTCTCAGCAAACCCAAGCTCCAGCAAAACACCTCTCAACAACTTATTTAATCAACTCCCAAGTGCGCCTCTTCAGCAAACTCAACTTCTCAGCAACAATTTCGAATTCTTTCAAGCCTCAGCAACTCACTGCAATGCTTCACTCTCAGAGCAAGTTCGACTTCCAGTTGTGAAAATGAGTGAAAAAACTCTCCATTTTATAGCTAAATTTCAAATTCTAGAAGACGTTATTTTTAGCCAGTGCCATTAAACTCCACTACTCCACTTCAAGAATTCGAATTTTTCCCTTTCTGGCTTTTCTGACACTTGTCTCCAGTCGTCGGGAATATTATTCTTCTAGAAACTTGACTTTGACTGGCGTTTTGAATTCCTCTTCGAAAAATTTAATTTAACTTCATCATATTTTATTCACCAGTTGGAGCTCCGTTACTTGAATTCAAATTTTTAACTCCATCATCTACTCTGGAAAATTCATCTTCGAAGAATTTAATCACAATCATCTAGGCAATTCCCTTCGTATTCATCGTTCGAAGAAAGTTCACTCTGAAAACTCATTTATTTGAATTTGCCTTAGAAAATTTAAAATTCTCCCTTAGGAAAATTCATAACTTAAACACTGATCAAATTCCCTACTGAAAAAGTGTCGGCGAAGCTTGAAAGATTTAGAAATCCATTCATCATCACGAACATTCAGTACCCAGAAGCAAATTTTTGCTAGAATGTCTCGAATTCATGGGTACCCAACGAACGGGTTCATTTAATTTATCAATTTTGAACCTTAGGAAAATATCATTTTCATCATTTAAACTCGTTCTTCGCCCGTGATCACTCTGTGTTGCTCCGACTTCTTGATAAATTTGAAGAACTTGAAGTATCATTGTCTCTGGATTTATCACTGAGAAGAGTTGCTCGTGTTCTGAGGAATTTTTCATCAACTTGAAGCTCTAGGCGTATTTTCCAAGGAAAATAAATTTGCCTTAGGAAATATTTTAAACTCATCTTTGCATTTTTTTTGAAAAATTTGCCTTCGAAAATATTTTGTTGATTGCCAGTGGAGAGGAACTTTCACTTAGAAAATTTTATATTCATCAAGCACGCCTTGTACATTTTACCTCACTCCACACTTGGAAAATATTTACTCAAAGTCCAACGCCTAGGCCAATTTTCAACACTTAGCAAATATTTTATTTTCTCCTGAGGCGCCTAGCATACTTCAAAACATTTCAACGCCTATAAGATTTTTTTTTTTTTAAATCACCATATAACTCCCTAGGCGCACACTTTATTTTAACACCTTGAAATATTTTCCACGCCTTATAACTCCCTCAATGCCTTCAAATATTTTCTAACACTTATAACCTTGGGCGCACATCACACCTTAAGAGGGAATTTAAAAAATCACGCCCACCACCTTTCCTTTGCCACCTTGGCGCATATCATACTTACCTTGGGCGCATTTACACATGAAGAGGGATGACGCCTAGCCTTTTACCATCTTTCACCATGTCTTGGTAACATTTTCGCCTTGTTTACCATTTTTAATTACCTTTTACACTTCAAGCTTGGGCGCATTTCCTTGTAGGAGGAGGACGAACTTGCTTATACCTTCAGGTGACTTTTCAACTTCCGTTTTTTTGTCCTGACTTGCATGATTTGGGCGCATTTTGATGAGAGAGAAGGATGGGCGCATTTTGCATGTAATGAAGGATAGAAACTTTGACTTTTTGTTGACCCCCTTGCAACCTTGGGCGCATTTCACCCCTGCTGGTGGATGAACACTCCAACATCCTTGGGTGACTCTTCACCTTCCACGTTTTGTCCTGACATGGCCCAGTTTGGGCGCATTTTGGCCTTGGAGAAGGATGAAAATGTTTGACCTTGTTGACTTTCCTTCACCTTGGGCGCATTTTGCCTTGCTTGCAGGATGGGCGCATTTTGACCCCTGAGGTGGATTTCTCATACTTAGAATTTTTTTTCAACCTTTTCCCTCTTTCACCTTGGGCGCATTTGGACCCCTGGACAGGATGAAATTTCGTTGACTTTCTGTTTGACTTCTCTCCTTTGGGCGCATTTTGCCCTGTGTGGTGGATGAACTTGTATCTTGAAATTTTTTATGCCTCTTCATCAATCTGGGCGCATTTTGCCTTGCCTGCTGGACGAGACTCTAGACTTAGACAGAATTTTATCATCCTCGCCAGCATCGTGCCCTGCTATTTATAGTAAGTTCTCTGTATTCGCGCCTCTGAAGCTCGGAATGGCCTGAAATTTTAAACATAGCATCCTCATGCCTTTATCAACTTGTCGACACTGCAACTTTTAGTAACCCTGCTATTTATAGCCTGTTTCTGAGGGTGGCTTACTAAAAATAGTAAGCTCTTGATTCTGATAGCTCCCAAGCTCCGATCGACGTGAAATTTTGATGAGGCGCTCCTCACCACGTGACCTTGCTGCCGACACTGATGCATGCAACTGATTTACTATTTTTAGCACGTTTCCAATTCGACTTACTAAAAATAGTAAGTGCTCCGTTTGACTTGAAATTTCACCAGCAGACAGCCTGAAGAACGCTGATCGCGATGGTTTACATCGGTTTTCGAAGATTTTGACTTTTGATGCCTATTTTTAGGCTCCGAAGCTGGAAACCCTAACTTGTACTGCATGCATCAAAAGATCTCGCTTGCTCTCGCTAAGCCGAAGGGTAATCGCTGATCGCCTGCGGAATCCGGACTGGCCGTGGGTGGCGGCCGCCGACACACTCGCTAAAAATAGCAAGTTCCCACCGAATCCTTTGTTTGCATAAGCCGCACCATCGCTAGCCTCGAAACCCATCAGAATCAATTGACATGCAAAGAAAAGCTCACATGCAAATTCTAAAAATAGCCTCAAGGTCAATCCTCAAAGTGGTCACCCCGACTTGCATGTTATATCGCGAAGGTCTCAAAAACCCGTATGAAACATCCTACAAAAGAAAATCGTGATCCGACCCCTCGAATTTGCCCCGAAGCTTAATCGCTAAAAATAGTAAGTTGTCCAATTTTGTCAAATTTGCATGCGTAGCAAATCATGTAATTAACGTCGTAGGATGATCGGAACCCTCGAAAATGTCACAAATTGTCCAGATTGCGCACTTCTTACTAAAAATAGTAAATATCTCTAATCATGAAATTTCGGAAGCCCGCTGATGCCCGTTGATAACAACGCTAAGTTCAATTTTCAATTTACTGGCCCTACTTGACTTGACTTGACCAAAAATGATGAAACCCTAATTTTAGAATTGGCCAATATCTTCACGTTTAAGCTCAATGACGACACAACCCCCCCGGAAAGACAGACACCAGAAAAGAGACAGAGCGAGAGAGCGAGGAAAACCCCAAGCCAAAAGACCGGAACGGAGCAAAAATAAGGGGGTCCCCATCTGAATGGGGCGATGTGTGAAAAGGTCACAACATCTGGCGACTCCACGGGAAAGTGTTTAAAAAAAACACTTTAAGAATTGAACTCAGATTAGTCTTCCTCAAACCATCATACGGAAAAGACACTTACTCAAAAGGGGAGAAGAATCCGATATTGGATCAAAACACTTTCGTCTAAAACCTTGTGAGTGTGTGCATGCATTCCATCTCTGAACCATGTCGGCTTCCGGAATCGGCCGTAGTAGGTTATATAAATATCTTAACTTCAAAAGCATCCTGGACATTGCCTCGCTGCCAGTCAGGCGTCCATAGCCCCGACGAGGTTATCGCTACAATTCTCACGAATATTGCTCCACTGCCGGCCGGGCGTCCATAGCCCCGGTGGAGTTACTCGTATGTTCCCAAAACCAATATTTCATGATATTTCTTTCATTTTCATTTTCTCATTTTTCTTTTCTTTTCAGATATTTCTTTTAAGCATATTTCTTTTCCATCACTTGATTTCTCCGTCAATCCCTCAATTGGCTGGCAGGCAATGAAGCCTCCAATGGGTTTGAGAATTGCAGTGGCGCTGAAGCAAGATGTAAGATTTTCACCTGCCAAAACCTTTCCCAAGAAACCAAAATGACTCAGAGTGGAGATAGGTAAGATTTTTAAGGTCTTTAGGCTCGTGTGTTGAGATACAATAACGGGTTAACCTCCCGAGACGAGTTCGATCTCTAACTGGATGATAACAAGAGGAAAGCAACCTTAATTCTTTTCAAAAATTTATGCAAATTCCAGTGGAAAGAAACCATGTTATGAAAGTTGAAACATCATCACCCCATCGCAACGGGAAAACCCTAAATCCTTGCCCATTCCAAACCAAAACCACTTGAGCGGACAACTCAAGGGACGGAAACGCCAAACCAAAAACCCAAAGGGCAACAAACCAAAACCAAAACGGAAGAAAAACAGGAAAGCGAACGGAAAGAAAACAAACGGGAAAGCAAACCCTAATCTAACTATTTTACAAAGCAGGCTCTCGGAGAGAACCTAAGACTGGAAATAATGCTTGAGGAACTGTCCGTTGACGGGCAACGGGACATCCTCCCCTGTCAATGTACGCAATCTAAATGCATTATCCCCAAGGATTTCAGAAATCTGATACGGGCCCAACCACAACTTGTCGAACTTATCGTGATCACCCTTTTTCTCGTGGGCCTTGTCCCAATATAAAACCAAGTCAGAAATCCTGAACGACTTGATCTTAGCCTGTTTATCAAACCATCTCTTCACCACTGCCTGGTGCTTCGTTAGATTCTCAAGAGCCTCATCTCTCTTCTCTTCTTGATGCATTAACTGGGATAATCTTGTCTGAACTTGATCCTCTCCCTCGAGGTACTCTTGAATGAATTGGAGAGTTGGGATCCTTAACTGGACTGGAAACACTGGATCCTGTCCGTAAACCAGGTGGTATGGAGACGTTCCCAAGGAACTCTTTGTTCTTATCCTGTCTGCCCAGAGAGCAAACCTTAACTGTGTGTGCCAATCTTTCGGATTTTTATCCAGTAACTTCTTAATGGCATTCAACAAATTCTTGTTTGTGGACTCTGCTAGTCCATTCCCTTGCGGATAGTAATTGGAGGAAAACCTCAATGTAATTCCGTACTCAAAAGCCCAGTTGGAAAACTTCAGCGATGAAAAAGCTGAACCGTTGTCGCTGACTAAGACATGGGGGCATCCGAATCTTGTCACTATATTTTCTTCAAGGAATCTAATGACTACATCTGAAGTGCACTGCTTCAAAGCCTGTGCTTCTGTCCATTTGGTGCAGTAGTCTGTTGCTGTCAAGATATATCTGTGCTGGCCTGATGACGGTGGATTGATCACACCAATAAAATCTAATCCCCACTTTGCGAATGGTCTCACTTCAATCACTGGTTGCAAAGGCATAGCGGGATGCCTTCCTCTATTAGCCGCTGTCTGGCATATGTGGCAAGCCTTCACATGCTCATATGTGTCTTTAAAAAGCGTGGGCCAATAATAACCAGCTCTCAGGATCTGATGAGCTGTGGCCAGACTTCCTCCGTGTCCGGTTCCAAATTTCTCATGGAAGTGTTCCATCAACTGTTTTGCTTCTTGTTTTCCTACGCATCTCAAATAGATTCCTTCATAGTTCTTCCTATAGAGAACTGATCCCTGAAGCATAAATCTCTGGCTCCTCATTCTCAGTGCCCTCCGTTGGACTGGATTCAAATGACGAGGGCATCTGTGGTTGAGCAAGTAATATACTGTGTCATCGTACCATTCTCCGGGAGACACTTCCTCTAATACATAGGTCTGTTGAACTAGTTCTGGACCAACCATTGCAATCGTTTGAGCCAAAGCCTGTCCTCTGACTAACTTCATAGGCTGTATCTCAATATCATACTCTTGCAAAGTGGCGACCCACTTTCCTCTTCTTTCACCTAACTCATTCTGCATTAGTAGAATCTTCACCGTGGCGTCTGGAACAATCGCGTGGATCTTGCTCCTCAAGATGTAATGTCTAAATTTCTTGACGGCCTTCACCAAAGCATACGCTTGCTTTTCAATGCTTGGATATCTTAATTCTGCTTCCTTCAAGGGTGAGCTCATAAAAGCAATTGGATGCTCATCCTTTTCTTCAGTTCTTTGAGTTAGTACTGCGGCGCATGTGTGCTCTGAGGCAAACGAATACAAATAAAAAGGCTTTGTGTAGTCTGGACTGACCAGCACTGGAGCGTCCACTATAGCTTGCTTGATCTCATCAAAAGCCTTTCTAGTCTGTGGAGTCCATTCAACCTTTGCATCTTTCTTCAACATTGCATTCAGTGGCCTCACTATCTCGGCAAATCCAGTTATAAACTTTCTGACAAAATTGATCTTGCCGAAGAATGACCTTAATTCTTTCTGAGTGCCTGGTAGACCAATCCTTGAGATGGCTCCAATACGTTCAGGGTCAATTGATATACCCTTTTCTGAAATAACGTGACCCAACAGTTTACCTTCGGTGACTCCAAAGATACATTTCTTAGCGTTGAGGGAAACACCAAATCTTCTACATCTCTGAAATATTTTCCTCAAATCCTCAACGTGATCTCCTCTTTTCTTCGAGAACACCGTCAAGTCATCCATGTAAATTATTATGCACTTTCCGACAAGGTCTCGAAAAGCGATGTCCATTGCTCGTTGGAAAGTGGCCCCTGCATTGATTAAGCCGAAAGGCATTCTTCTGTAGGCAAACGTTCCCCATTTCGTGGTGAACGCAGTCTTCAATCTGTCCTCATGTTCAACCATCACTTGATTGTAGCCCGAGTATCCGTCCAAAAAGGACATCATTTGTGAGCCATTCACTATTTGCAACACTTCATCTAATGAAGGCAAGGGATAGTTGTCTTTCTCAGAGGCCCTATTCAAATTGCGGAAATCAACGCATAATCTTATCTCTCCATTCTTCTTTCTGACAGGCACGAGGTTGGCGACCCACGTGGAGTGCCTCACTGGAAAAATAATTCTGGCTGAAAGGAGCTTCCTGACTTCCTGATAAATCAATGGTTCTAGCAATGGATTCACTGGCCTCTGCCTCTGCCTAAATGGCCTGCTGCCTGGCTTTAGTGGTATTGTATGTGTAATCAGTGATGTATCATATGTCTTTAAATCTTCATATCCCCAGGCTATCACCTCTGGAAACTCTTTCATGACTTTTAAGATGCCTTCCTTCTCTTCAGGTGTGCAAACCTTTCCAATGAACACATTCTTCACTTGTTCACTTGTTCCTAGATTGACAGGTTCACAATCATTGCCTTGCGTGCTTTGATTTCTGCTTAATCTGTCAGCATCAAATAGCCTTTCTAACTCGACCATTCCTTTTGGGATTACATTAGTCTTCAAATTCAATATCCCTTCTGTATCATATTCAGCCTCTTCAGTATCTTCCTCATCTATGATTTGTGCTTCAAACACTCCTGAGTTTGTGAGAAAATCCAGAATCTGCTTGTCGTCTTCGAACACTTGAAAATTCTTTATGTTATCAGGGATTGCCGGGGTTGAAACCAACTCTACTGTGAACTTCTTTAATCCCTCCATTGCCAGTGGTTCCAAAGAACTGGCAGCTTGTGCCAAAGAGTTTGCAACGGTATTTTTAGATCTGTATACTTGCCTTATGTTGAATGCATCAAAACTTTCTATTAGGTCCCAAACTCTGTTCCGATAACGGCTCAATCTCTTGTCATGGCAGGCGAACTGCTTCCTTACTTGTCGGACCACAATGTCAGAATCTCCAATAGCGTGTACGATCTTGGCTCCCTTCTGAATTGCAAGGAGTAATCCATGGATCAAGGACTCATATTCAGCAACGTTGTTGGTGCATGAAAACTGGAGCCTATAGGAACCCAAATAAGCTTCTCCTGTCGGGCTAACCAATTCAAATCCCGCTCCGTTTCCTTTCTTTGACTTTGATCCATCAAACCTTAAAGTCCATATTTGATCATTTGTAGGGGCGCTGGGAGACTGAACACGTGTCTCTTCTTGATTGCAGACCTTAGGAGTCTTTTCTTTATCTTTTGACTGAGTCGTATCATTTTTTACAATTTCTCCTATCACAACACTATTCTCCTCATTCATCTTTTGATGTCCTATTAAAATCTCCTTTTCTTCTTGATGTTCTTCTTGTAATGGAGTACGGGGAACAAGCCTCGCAACTTGTTCTAGTGCCACCTTGCACAGGGCACAAGTGATTTCTGAATGAAATGCTTCGTGTATTCGGCACCAGTTGGGGAGCAGCAAATTTTTAATTGAAGCATCTTTCCCTAACTCTGTTTCTTGTCTTACACTGTTCAGGACAAAGTCCCTGAAATTCTCAAAGGTTCCTCCACCTTCACTATCGCTTGAGTCACTTTCAATCAACACCTCGGTGGAGCTCGTGGTATCTTCTAAACATCTTCCCTCACTTGAACTTTGTAGCATTAATACTTCTTGCTTAACAGGCCTATATGAGCCTAAATCAGTTTGTACGAACATGATCTCATTATCTTCTCCATATTCCGTGATCATCAGCTTCAATCTCGGTGTACTATCAACCTTGATTTGATTTGGGACTCCCTTCCATGGAAGCCACATGTGGGAGAAGTCTGTTGCAATGTATCCATTTAATTTTCTTGCCCAGTCTCTGCTTAGTAACATGCCGTACCCATCCGGTATGTCAACCACTGATATGTCTATACAGCTCTGGATTCGGGGATCAGCTGACAACTGCATATGAATATTATTTAACTCCCCGACCACTGGTACTTCAGTTTTGTCTAGTTGAGTCACCTTCTTTGTGGTATGCAACGGGACTATGCCTAACCTTTGACACACCTTCAATGGCATGACGTTGCTAGAAGCACCGGAATCAATCAGACAATTGTGTAATAACTTCCCAAAGATTCTAACTGATACTAAGAACGGGGCTGGCTCATCTTTCCCCTGATAGAACACAACCG
>VDFB02211752.1:0-12415 GCA_007258455.2 Sequoia sempervirens
TGTGCCACCAATGGAGATGAAATTGAGGACTACTATACAAGAATTATTCTTAGATTAACATTTTTATGGATTAAATGAAGGCTACATGGGTCACAAGTGGATACAACATTATCATGGATGGGTGGATGAACATTAGGCATTGTCCACTTATTCATATCATGGCGACATGTATAAAGGGCACTTCCTTAGGGCTATTGATTGTTTATGGCACCACAAAGATGCAAAGTTTCGGTTTCACTTCCTTAGAGATGCTATTGAGGAGGTTGGTGATGATAATGTGCTATAGGTCATGAAATATATGGCCTATGTGTGTAGGGAAGTAGGGAAGTTGGTTGAAGTGGTCCGAAAATATATACATTGGACTCCATGTGTGAATGCTATGAACAATCCACTTAAGGACATGGGGAAAATAGATTGGATCAAATAGGCAGTACTTGATGTGAAAGATGTGTAGATGCTTATTTGCAATCACACATTGTATACACTATTCTATACCTTCTCCAAGAAGGAATTTTTTTAAACCTATTAGACTAGATATGCCTCGTACTTTGTTCTCTTGGAGATGATGATTGAGTTGCAAGAGCCATTGTAACTAATGGTCATGCCATAGGATCTTGGTAGTTGATGCATATCCTCATGTTGAAGAGACATTTTTTGGGTTGATGCAAAATACATTGTCTCCATCCTATCTTTAGTTTTCATAGTGAGCAAATATGGGGACTTCAATGCTCTAAACCTTGGAGAGGTTTATGAGTGCATTGACAATATGCTTGGCCAAATGAAGGCCACTATACAAATGAAAGACCCCACCTTGCATTTCTATGATAAACACATTCAACCTATCATTTGGCAAAGTTGGGAGAAGCTCAATACTCCCTTGTACATGGGTGCCTATGCACTAATGCACAGAGTTGTCCCTATGGAAAATGCTGAGGTGAAGAGAGGCTTCATGAAGACAATTCTAAATTTCTATAGTGCTCAAGATGTGTTAATTTTAGGATCAGAAATGAAATAAGTAGAAATACAGAATTATGAACAATAAGACACATCAAATACCTTGGGAAAACCCTCCTTCTGGAGGGAAAAAAACCCAGCCAAAGATATATCTCTTATATTAGATTGAAAAGAGCAGAAATCTGCTTTACAACTTGGCCCAAACACAAGGCCGATTCAATGCAATGAGAGATAGCACCTCTCCTAGGTGCAAATATACAAATAATATAATTCCTCCTTGATGATAATTGACTTGAAGCTAAATGCCGATCTGCTTCAAATAATCGATCTCCTTTGTGAAGTGCGAACTTGTCTTGAATAATATTGAATTACCAAATTAAATGAATCGCCTTGTTTATATATACACCAAGATGTCTTTTCATTGAATGGTTGGCCTCTTCTACAAAGCAATGCGTCTCTTTAATTTGGTCAGCCTTATTTTTGAATAAATAAAAATATAAAATATTATTTTGAAAAGAGAAGTCACTTCTCTTGTGTCGGCCTCTTTGATTCATTTAATTATTTTTGAATTTAAGGGAGAAAGAGATCTCCCGCCGCTACAACATCAACACTCCCTCTTAGCTAGGGAGATATCTTCCCAGATATCCATGTCATGGAGTCTCTCAACATGACACCCACAATGGCTACACCCATTTGTGGAAAAGAGTTCATCACGGAGTCACTCAATGTGATATCGTCATGGAGTCACTCAACATGACGTCCACCACGGCTACTCCCATGTGTGGAAAGGAACATGTGCACAAGTTCCCATCATGGAGTCACTCAACGTGATGTCGTCATGGAGTCTCTCAACATGAAGTCCACCATGGCTACTCCCATGTGTGGAAAAACACAAGTACAAAGGATTCATCATGGAGTCTCTCAATGTGATGTTGTCATGGAGTCTCTCAACATGACATCCACCATGGCTACTCCCATGGGTGGAAAGAACCACATCTCCGTCTTAGAGATGGACGAGGGCTTTCACCTCATATTTCTCCGTCTCAGAGAAATATGCATTATAGCAAATAGCAAAGATCATTGATGCTGAGTCTCCCTCTCAGCAAGGGCAACATTCTCCACTACTCCAAGCTTGTCTCAAAAATGTGCAAACTTCACTCTGGAGAGAGGCTTGGTGAGAATATCAGCCGTCTGATCATCGGTGTAAATGTACTTGAGTTGAATTGCTTTCCTCAGCACCATATCTCTGATGTAATGATACTTGATCTCCACATGTTTTGTCCTGTCATGAAACAATGGATTGACAGAGAGCTTCACACAACTTTGATTTCACAATGAATCACAGTTGGCTCCAATGTTTTCCCAAACAATCCTGCAAGGAGCTTTCGAAGCCACACTGCTTCTCGAGCTGCTACACATGTTGCAAAATATTCAGCCTCTGCAGTGGTTAGTGCTACAAAAGTCTGCTTCCTGCTACACCAAGAAATCATGGCAGACCCCAAATTGAAGCAACATCCAGAGGTGCTTTGCCTATTAGTTACACTCCTGGCCCAATCAGAATCAGAATAGCCTTGTAACTTCAGATCTTCATAGGAAGTATATCTCAAGCCATATCCTACTGTGCCACGCAAGTATCTCAAGATATGCTTTGCTGCAACTATATGAATTTGTCTTGGCTCACACATGAATTGACTGAGAGCACTCACCGCATAACAAATGTCTGGTCTAGTATTTACTAGATACATCAATGAGCCAATCAACTTTCTGTACATGGTGGGATCTACCAAATCTGAACTAGCTACAAAGTTACTCAACTTCTTCAAATTTGTTTCCATAGGTGTAGACATGGACTTGCACTCCATCATCCCAAATCTCTTCAAGATATCTATGGTGTATTTCCCTTGACTTAGAATAATCTCATTGGGTCTTTGCCACACTTCCAGTCCTAGAAAGTAATGCATAAGACCGAGATCCTTCATCTCAAACTCGAAGGCTAAATTGTCATGTCCCCTTGGTGACATCTCTCGAGGCAGCGATTGGCCTATCATCTGACCCTCGTAGGCCGATGGACTGGATAGGGGTCGCCGGAGCTTAGTTCGGCTTGATCCGGCGAGGAATTGATCGATTGTCTTTTCGTTGGCTCAATGCGGAGACTATTTGCAGAATTGCTATTTTTAGCGATTCGAGGCCCGGCGATGTGGGACCACTGCTATTTTTAGCAGTATATGCAGTGGCGGCATCAGGAAAACTTCAGAGTTCGTCAGCATCAGACGGATTGATCATCGGGTTAGAAACGAGGGAGATATTAATATTTGATCATATTGATTAAATATTAATTAATTAACGTTTATAATATAAAGTTATAATTTAATATTATAACTTAAGTGTTTATTCCTTGAGGGGTGCGCCATCATGAAAAGGGGGCCAGTTGACATTTAAATAATATTTAAATATCCAGTGGGGAAACTATGGAGAATGGAAAATATTAAAATATGAATATTTCATTAAAACCCTATTTTCAAGGGAATCGCACTTTTCAGTGTATTTGAGGATTTGCCTTGGGAATTGAGCCCATTATGAGATTATTGAGTTTGATATTGATCAATTTTTGGTCTGAGCCTGAGACTTAGGGTTTCACGTTCGATTCCTTGGAGAACGAGCCATCTCCAGCGGAAAGCAATTCAGAGAGTGTGCAATATCACTTGATCTATTGCCTGCAGAGGTTTTCTTACTCAGAGAAAACTACAGAGCTTCAGAGTTTACTATTTGTCAGAGGTTTCCTTCAGTATTTGTTTCCAGAGATCATTCATTGGCTGGGGCGCACCATATTCAGAGTCTTAGACATCAATTTTGAGGAGGCCGTACAAATTAAAAGCTGTTTTCTGCCAGGCCGTACTTCTGACAGGGCCGTACCATTGTCCCTTGGCCGTACTCTTCAGATTAAAATAAACGCCTTCATTTGAGATCTCCAGTTTGCTTCAAAGTGGGCGCCAATACCACTGGAACATATTGTGCTTGCCAGACGGAGGGAGATAGCAAGGAGTCTACACAGCCGTACAAATTTGTGCAGCAACAGCAAGCAGATTTACCAGGTTCCTATTACAATAAAAATTCAATATTCTATATTGCATGATGTCTGATCATTGTTATATGAGTTCATTTGATTAATAAAGGATACGCCTTCAGTTATTATTGTATTTCACAAGCTTATTGAAGTCTTAGTATTTTTATTTGAATTTATTACAAATTTCTGTCAAAGCCGTACTGTTCAATAAATGCATTAAAAATCCAAAATTGCAAAAAAATCACAAAACTTTAGAAAACGTCAGAAAACCTAAAAATATCAGTCAGAGCGTAACAGCGAAACCTAGGGTTTCTACATAAATCTTTCTTGCATTTGACAATGAGATATTCTGCTCCAGTAAGAAATAAATCATCAACATAAAGAACCAATATTAAAGCCTCACCATCAACTACCTTGAAGTAAAGATTGGAATCTGCATCATTCTTGGAGAATCCCAAGCTTATCAAGTATCGATCAATCCTTTCATACCATGCACGAGGTGCTTGCTTAAGGCTGTACAATGCCTTCTTCAATCTGCATACATGAGACTCCTTCCCATGAATCACAAAACCATCTGGTTGCTCAATGTATACTTCTTCAATCACACCATTAAGAAATGCAATCTTTACGTCCATTTGATGTAACTTCCAGCCTTTAACTGATGCAATAGAAATAATAGTCTTGATAGATGTATATCGAGCAACAGGAGAAAATGTCTCCTCATAATCTATTCCCTCCTTCTAAGAGAATGCTCTTGCCACAAATCTTGCTTTGTACTTCTCAATGCTCCCATCAGCTGCATGCTTGATCTTGAAGAGCCACTTGGAAGACACAACTGATTTCCCTTCAGGGCTTGGTACAACATCCCAAACATCATTCTTGATAGTAGACTGATATTCTTCTGTCATAGCATCTTTCCATACCTGCTGATTTGATGCCTCCTCAAAATTGGAAGGCTCAGACTCAATGATGTGACTCATCAATGCCACATAGCCTAGAAACTTTTGCGGTCTCTTGCTTTCTCTAAAGGTGCCACAAGGAGCTGCATACTTTTCTGCCTCTTGCATAGTTTGTCTAGCCCATAGAGGTCTCTTTCGACCTATAACAATATCTCTTGGTCCATCAGTTGGTTCTATAGGATCAACTGGATCAATAGACTCTTCTGGTTTAGTAGACTCCCTCTGAATCTCAAGAGTATGATCAGGAGAAATGTCCATATCCTGAGGTATCTCCTGTTCTTCACTGTCTATCTCCATGTAAGACCCTTTAGATCTTTTGAAGGCTACTTCCTCTTCGAAAGATACATCCTTGCTGATCTCAATTTGTTTCTGCCCTGGAATGTAGACCCGGTAGGCTTTTGAAGACTCATTGTAACCCACAAATATTCCTTTCTTGCCTGATGGTTCTAGCTTAGATCTTTTATCCTTAGGCACGTGAATATAAATAGGACAACCAAAAATTCTTAAATGACTAACCTCAGGTTTCACACCTGTGTAGGCCTCTTTAGGAGTCATGTTTTCCAATATTCGACAAGGGCTTCATAGCTGCCTCAAGTATGGATCTATTCTTTTCTTTTCTGCAACTCCATTTTGTTGAGAGTTGTGCGAGCTTGACTCCCTCTTGATCCCTATTCCAATGCAGAAATTCTGAAACCTCAGTGTATTTTCCTCCATTATCATATCTGAACCTTGATCCTTTTCGGACATATTTTTCCAACTTGAGCCTTGAATTCTTTGAATCTATCAAATTAGCTATGAGACTCCTTAGACTTCAAAAATAAATCCAAGTCTTTGAGAATGGTATCAATGAAAATCACATAATACTAGAATCTACTCCAAGATGCCACGGACATTTGGACCACATAAATCGGAATGAGCAAGAGATCTAGAATTCTTTTTGATCTACTTTCACTACTATGAAAAGGACCCTTAATATTCTTACCCAATGCACATCCTCACGGAAATGCCATCATCTCTGGCCGAGCTTTGGTAGAGCGGTAACCATCTTCTCATAGATGGAAGAGCTCTGAGGGTAATAGCATTGAGCAAGTCTCCTATGCCATAAGCTCTTCGGTAGGTAGGGAATCATGCAATAATGCTTGAATTGGGCCGAGATAGAAAGTCACATATAGGCTCTCTCTTGGCCGGACACCAATCACCACAGGCTGTTTGATGCTAGAGTTCTTCGGTAAGCAAGAACTTTCCCTTCAAAAATGCAACTTAATTTTTGTTGGTGTACGCTTTATCATCCACCGAACACATAGAATAAAATGTCCAAAGACACTCTATCCTCTCTTGAAAAACCACTGTGTATGCTAAGATTGCGAGAAGATCATATGGCGATTCCAAGGTTTCTTTTCTCAGGTCTTGACGTGTGGATAAGCTCAATGGGCATTGTGATTTGCTGGTAATACACAAGGGGACTTACGTTAAAGAAATTTTCACAAGTTCGGGACTTAGGCGGATTTATCATTAAAGGCTCTCTTCAATTAGGACTTCAATTTGGATCTCAAAAAATAGCAAAAAGATAAGAGTTTAGGGGATCTATTCTACGCCTAAGAATTTGAGAGACAATAAAGATTCGGTGAAAGGGATAACCTCACTTTGTTTCGCCTCCCTAGGACAACTTACGCAAAGTGGGTGCAATCTTCAAGGGGTGTGATAATGATTTTCAAGCCTCGAATGAGACTGAAGTTAAGCTTCCACAATTATAAGCTCAAGCTAACTTTACGCATCGAATGCAAATCATCCATTCGAAAAAAGTATGAGCAATATTTCACCATTGAATCTATACGATCAATCTCTCATTCACTTAACCAATATTCAAAACAAATTCTACTTAACTTAATGCTAACTCTAATCTATGGTAGAAGAAGATATGCAACCTCGCTTACTACTTGACAATAAAAGTTATTCAAAGCAAATCATGCATAAGAGCTTTTATTATCGGAAATAGTCTCAATGCAACAATTTCATATACTGTCTCCACACAAATGAAAGTGAGAGATCACCAATTTAAATAGAGTTTCAAAAATCAAATGAAGGGCCGAGATTAAAACAATATTGACGGCCAAGATAATTACAACTCAACCCTAATTAGGGTTGCCAAAAATAACATCAATTATCAATCAGTGAACAATCAGTAACAGGCAGTGAAGTGGCAGTTGGAGCTGTCATCAAGGAGAGGCGTCCCTATCTGCTTGGTCAGCATTGTGCTCGATGAATCTGGACACGACCGCGACAACCTCCTCCATCGTGACGGGCGGCAGCATGCTAATCCGGAATTCCAATCCATCCAAGTCCTCAACACATTTGGCGAATGTGCTTGCCCAATCTGCCTCCTGTTTCACAAAATGATTCCGGATGGCCAAGAGACTCGCCACTTTCGCGAAGTCCTGTCTCAGAATTGGTCCAGTAGCCAAGAAGAAAACCTCCTGAACCTTATATTTCAACCTCTCCAGCTGCATGTCGTTTTCCTGGACAATCTCACGGTCAAACACCTCTGCAGCTGTCATATAAATTTTCTCCTGGATTTCTTTGACTTGCTCTTCAACTCTGAGCCCATCCACTTTCGCCTTCTCCAGAACTTCTCTCCGTATAGTCACTGCCCAAAACCAATGGTGAAAATCATACGCTGCTCCTGCAACAATCACCTTTCTTTCAACCAACTCTTCTCTTGGAATGCCCTTCAGGACCCTAAGGCATGGAATAAGCCTTTCCTGAATATCTGGAAAGTTGTCCCAAATTTCCGTCATATCAACAAGTCTGGAAAGAAAAGAAGAAGTTTTCCCATAGGCAAGTGCCAATTTCTCCATGAACAAGGCTGCTTCAGTGCCTTCGTTTATCATCCATTCTTGAGCCTCCTTGGCTGTGACCATCCCGTGCTCCACATCCTTGGCTATTTCCTGTGAGGGATTAAGGAGAGGAGGAGCTACTGCATCACCCTGATTGAGTGGCTGGGTCAGATGCCGTATGTACTCCTTCAAGCGTTCAACTTCCCTTTTATACTCCTTTTTCGCCACTTCTTTTTCCAGTCTCGCCTTGACAATTGAGACAGAATTATCTAGTTCCTCCACTTCCTGACCTTTTGTGGTGGGGCCAAGATCTATGGTGGTTATGGCGCACTCTTGAGGAGTGATCTCATCCTGTGGCTTGTCCACTGTCGGTATTGCGATGTGTATGGAATGATTGCCTGCCTCGTCCCGCTGAATGGTGGAAAATTTCTTGGCCGGCTTCTTAATTGCAACCTGTTCCAACCTTGCCAAGAAATCCGCAGTATCATCTTCCTCTTGGGCTTCCTCTGGTGCCTGAATCTTCCTCCTTTCTATCAACCAATCTGGAATGGTAGGCTGCTCAATGCCATCTCCCTCGTGAATGTTCTCTTCATTGGGAACATCCAAGACTTCTCTGAGGGCGGAAATCATTCCCTCTTCAAAGTCATCATCTTGGACTTCCCTCTCGTTATCTGAACCTAATATTTCTGTGCCCGTGTGAGATGAGGGCTCCTTGTCATCTAGTTGAATAGGCTCATTGTTCTCTTCTTGGACTGTAGAAGCTTCAATCATTTCAACCAAGGACTCCTCTGTGGTGGCCACCAGTTCGTCAATATTCCGAGACGCTGTGGAGCGAGATGATTCTCCCCTCTGTCTTTTCTGAATAGGCTCTACACTTGGAACTACTTCCTTCCTCTTCTCTCCAATCTCAACCAAATCCTGATAGGACGCGCCAGCATTGGAGGAATACGATTTTGTCTCGCTTAGTAAATCATACGTGAGCGTTATTCTTTTCTGTCTCATCTCTTGGACATGATGGTCAACCCACCACTGAGAGTATTTGGTCATTGGTCTCATCAAGGTTGCTAAGTCTGAGTGCTCAAGCTCTGACCACCTTACGGGAGGAAGAGGTCGGCTTTCCTCGAAGCGTGGCTGGATGTAGTTTCCATCATCCTGCAACTGATCAGGCACCCGACAAAGTTCAATCGCCCTCATGAAGTCTATTGGCATTCTGGACCATAATCTTCTTCTGACCTCATATTCATCGGCAGCGTTTGCCCAAAAGTCCTCCAGTTCTACTCTGTGCTTACCTTTTATTCTCTCATCCACTATCCAGATATGATGATGTGGGTCAAAATTGGCCCTGGACTTGTAGGCTGTGAATGGGTACCACTGGATCTCCAACCTGACGCTTTCAGCTGCTTGTGCTGACGGACAAGATTCTAACATATTCCCAATGAAAAATGGGAATGTAACAGCCGCCTTTTTAGTTGGCCTCTGGATGTTTTGGTATTCTTCTAGCTGCCTCAGGACTTCAATCAGGATCATCCGATTTGTTGGATAGATGGGCAACTTATAGGGATTTCCAGTAAATCCTTGGATCCTAACATATGTAAATTTTGGAAATTGGATGAACCAGGATCCGTATTTATTGATCAAACTCTTCGCCTCATGACTTAGCCTTTGATGCACTCCTCCTTGAAGTGTTCTGGTAATATGCATTAAGAAGGCATCATGCACCCTTCTGAAATGAGACTTCTCCCTCAGCTGGAGTATTGGGTAGCAATCATAAGGTTTGAGTTCATTTTCTCCGTTGCCCACTTTGCCTTTGCAAACTAATCCTGAGTATTTATATGACCTAGGCAACAAGTAGACAATATACAAGCTCATGTGAAAAGACTTAGTCTCTTCCAAATTGACCAACTGCTCGTGAAGTTTGTTACTTATCATTCGAGACCAGTTGAACATTTTTACGCCAGAAGTGATTTCATCTATGAAGTAGTACATCCAATTTTCAAAAAATGCTCCTTGAGGGTTGCCAGCTATTCTGTTCAGCATCAAAATGATGTCCCCATAATCTTCTTTGAAGTCCGTCCGGTGTGGCCTCTTAGGCATCTTCTTTATTGACGTTTTAGGCTTGTCCAGCCATGCCTTGTTAATATTTGTGGCGCATAAGTTTGATTGGCTATCATACAAACACTTAGCTTCCTCCTTGGTCTTGTAGATAGTACGAGAATGCGCTGGGATGCCAAAGGTCTCTTGAATTGCTACCTCGCCCAAGTGTGCCAAAACTCTGCTGTCAGGTGCAATGATCTGTCTTGTCTGAGCATTGTAGTGGATAGCACATTCTACCATTAGTTCAGCACAGTCCATTGCAGGCGGGAATCCAGCTGCCTGAAATATCCCATTTCTCACCATCCGCCTGGCTATTGGTGTCGGAAGTTCGTTTTGTCCATATACTCTTTTCTTGAATTCTTCGAAGTCGACATGTCCCAGATCGGTGTCTGCAACATTTTTCCATTTTGAATTTATTTTTGACTCTCGCTGTGAAATATTCTGAGCCAAATTTTTTTGAATTTTCAATAACAATTTACAAACCAATGCACCTGTTAAGGTTAGCAGCTAAACCCAAACGATGCTGAAGCAACTCTAACCAGAATGTACACCAGGATGCCGATGAGGGCAAGGTGTGAGCATTGGTCAGAGGATCTGAATGAAAAAACAGAACTAGAAGGAACTCTAACCAAGAATGGCGCCGATGATGGCGAGCATATGGTCAGAGGATCTTCTACCACTACAAGTACTGAAAGGGAACGCAACACCAAGTATGTGCTACCCAATCCAGTATGGAGTTGAGGCGACCATATGGCGGAGTGTAAGAATTACAATGCTATGAAAGGAAATAAACAATGATGCTGAAAATACTCGACGTCGAGAATGCGCTTTCCAGACCGAGACGGAATGGGAGCTACCATATGACGGAGATATAAATTATTACAAAGCTACTTTAGAATGTAAGATAAGCATTACAAATCATAATTAAGTAAGATTAAGAACTGCTGCCAGTACTACGGTTTAGCTTACAATATGAGAAGAATTCGCCTGCCAAGAGCATGAAGTTAGAACAATTCAATGAACATCTAATAAGAGGATTCTCCTTGCTTAATGAAGATACCAAGACTGATTTCTTCACTCAAGAACCAGATTTAAGATTCTGATTTGTACAGATCTGCACTTTTAAATGTAAAACCAACATGCCTATAATCCACTAATTTGCTCGTATAACACCCTAAACAGACCCAAAAGACTTCAAGTTTGATGCAATGGACCTATAAAATGAAGCCGCCTAGTTTAGTTATAAGAAAAGGCAGCTAAAAGTGGCTATTAATTAATGGCACGGATCCCAAGGCACTCTAGAAAGTGTGCCCTACAAGGAATGACGAATTTGCATTATAAAATCATCAGCTTCATATTAAAATCTGTAAATATTCATGAAGGGTAGCTGCCAACAGAGAAAACCAATGAGACAATACCCAGAACAACTCTTTTTGTATTTTTTGACTTGTGATTAAAAACATCAATCTGCTATGAAGAAAATGCAATTCTAGAATCTCACTAAAATGCACAAATCTAAACTACAAAGCCACCTGTGAGCAATGAAAATGCAAAAATCATTGATACAAAGGCACTCCAACGGGCCACTGTATCCTCACCACTAGTCGCTATCTTTCAAGCGAGAAGCAATGCCTAGCTAGGAGGCGTACATTCCTCGAAGCAATCCCAGAGCCAAACTGGCAGCATAACATTCTTGTAGACCAAAGATCCCTCGAACGAAGAGAAGGAACCTTCTTTATAGAAAGAAGAGAAGACTCCAGAGCCTTCTAGAAGGTGCGCCCTAATCCCAAGCTGCTTTTAGGTTTAAACTTTGACCCAAACACTTTCTTCCCAATGGCGTACTTTCCTTGTGAAATATTAATCACTTCTCTTTTTTCAAATAAAATATAATCTCCTTCAAAAAGGCGTCCATTTTCCCTTTGAGCAATTATAAACTTTAGAAATATTAAAATATTTCCTTCATGAGAAAATACCCCTCAAAGTCCCCTTCTTTAAAACAACTGTTAAGTTATAACACTAGGCCAAGGGGTATTTTAAAAATAAAACATTTTGACTTAAAATAACTTATATCTTCAAAATGAACCCCTTAAGCCAAAAATGAGAATTACCCAATGAACTGCCAGAAGAGGAAAGTTGACTGAATTGATGCCGACTGGACCACTGCTAAAATTAGAATTTACTAAAAATAGTAAATTCGAAGATCTTTCGAGAATGCCAAAGAAAAACATGCAGCTGCGAAGCCCTCACGAAAACCGGAAGGAATCAGAATCAAACACCCAAACTCCAACAAGCAAAGCGAGATCTTGAGGAACCCATCAGCAGTAGGAAACCCTAATTACATGTGACTAGCTAACAACAGAGTGGAATGGGCCACCAATCTTGAAAGGTGAAGGGGCTAAAATGGGGACATTACCACAGACCTTCTTTGGCCGAACTTCATTAGTGCCTTCTTTCATGAGGATTAAGCCTTTGTAGTCATCAACTGCTGATCAAAAGTACTAACATTAATA
>VDFB02211755.1:0-14099 GCA_007258455.2 Sequoia sempervirens
GATCATCGTAGATCATGACCTCTTGATTTTATATGTGAATTTGACACATTGTTGGAAGGTAGATGCAACCGATTGCATCCCATGGATCCACAGATGCCCCAGGAGAATGTTATAGGGAAAATCAAGGTCAAGGACCTGGCAGGTCGTTTCCATAATGGCTAGCCCTACTTGAATATGGAGTTGGAAAGTTCCCTAAGACACTCTTTCTTGATCATCATAAGCTCTGATTGTGATGCCTTTTCCTTTTTCAATGTAGTCCTTAGAGAATCCCAAATTCTTTATGAGCTTGAGAGAACAGATGTTTAGAACTGCACCCCCATCCACCAAGACCATTTTGAATTTGTTTTTATGAACTAGGACCTCAAGGTGAAGTGCATGATTGTGAGATGGTTGAGTGGGAAAGTCCTGATTGGAAAATGTGAGGAGATTTGGGGTGGTAATGTTTCTGACCATAGCTTGGAATTGGTCAGCATCAAGATCAGTGGAGACGGTGGATGAAGCCAATGCTTTCTCAAGGATCTTTCTATGGGCGGATGAGATCTTTAGCAACTCCATGATGGAAATTTGAGTGGGGGTTCTCTTAAGCTGGTCTAAGACATTGTGACCACTAGGAACAGATTTTAGATTTAAGGTGGATGCCCTAGGTGGCTGTGATGACCCAACAATGGTGATTTTTTTGCCGCGTGTGGTGACTCCACAATTAGCTTTGGCTCCCTTGATGTTAACAGCAGTGAGCCATTCATCTAGGGATGTGACAACATGATCATACACATGGTTCACATTGGCATACTTTTTCTTTCCATTATTGTTCCCTTTGTTATGATCTGACATTAGATTTGTGTATTTTTTTAAGTCTTGATTTCTAGTTGGTTGTTCCACATTTATAATCTTGTCATCAATGAGGTCTTGGATCATATTTTTTAACCTCATACAGCTGGCTATTGTGTACCCCTTGATTTTGTGAAAATCATAAAGGTGGTTTTCATTGAACCACAATGGTTTCACTTGGGGCTCTTGATAATTCTCATACGTGGGGATTTTGATGAGATTTTTCATTTACTAGCTTCTTCATGACTGAATCAATTGATTCCCCAAGGGATGAGTACTTCCTCTTGGGGGGATATTTGTTTCATGGAGGTGGTCCCCCTTGATTATTCATATTGTTGACTTGATTGTTCTATGGTTGTTGTGATACCACATTGGTTTGTGTGTTATTTCGATTGTTGTTTTGCGGTTGCTGGTATGATTGGGTGTTTTGTTTTGGAGCACTGATTATGACCTTGGCATCCACCACACCATCATTAGTGAAGTTTTTTTTTTCTCGCCCACGTGCAAGGTTTGTTATTGTAGTTGGTGGAGGGGCGGTTGTCTTGATGTTCTAGATATGTGGGTGTACCCCCTTATGCAATAAGGGCTCATTCGATGTTGAGCTCCTTGGGGATCAAATGGTCATACGTGGTGATGCACTGCATTTTAAGATGGAATGCCGAGGTTTTCTCAAGATTGGAAATGATGGTGCAAACTTGTTGTTCCTATGGCATGGCCCACTTGCTCCTGTTGGCCTTGGTTTTCCATCATTGTAGGAAAGAGGTGAATGATTTCCCCTTACCTTGTTTAAGAGCAGATATTTCCTCTAGACTAACATCCATACCAATGTTGAATGCATAATTTTTTAGGAATGCATCAACAATTTCTTGGAACTTTTTGATGCTAGGAGGAAGGAAAAAGAACCATTCCATGGTAGGACTAGCCAAATTTTGAGGGAATAGCCGCACCAAATAGGTATCATCATATGTGACCTCCATGCAATGTACTTGGAATTCCTTGATGTGATCCTCAAGATTTCCAAGCCCACGATATTTGTCAAATTTAGGGATTTCAAACCCCTTTGGGAATTGGACCATTGCAAGGCTCCTGTCAAATGGATAGGGGCACAAGTTGCTTGGTTTCTTTGTCATTTTCCCTGATTGGAGATCAAGCACTTGCTGTGAGAGCAATTTGATTTGTGCTATCACGTCGTCTTGCGGATCAAGAGGTGGAGTGAAGGTATTTTGAAGTGGTCGAGGTGTTTGAGTGATGGGCAGAGTGTTGGGTGTGTTGGTGGGAGTTTGTTTCAAGCTTGCTACACGATCAAGGCTTGCTGATATGCCTACATTTGTTGTTGCACCAACAACACTTGTTGTTGGTCTTGTTGTTGTTGTGCCAACAATGCTTGTTGTTGGTTTTGTTGCTATGCCAACAATGCTTGTTGTTGGGCTAGTAATGTGCTTCTTGTTGTGCTTGGTACTATTGCAGGCTTGATGATATGCTTGTTGTTGAGCTGCTTGCAGTTGTTCTTGGTATTGAGCTTGCACTTGCTTGCTGAGCTTGATATTGGGCTTGAGATTGAGTATAACATTAATCATTTGATTCCAAATTTGATGAAATCTTTAGAATTTCTTTGACAAACTTCTCACACTATTTAGTGAAAATTTCAATGAACTCTTTGAAACTTCAAAATTCTAATGAAGCATTGTTAGTTTGTCAAAATTTTGATTAAAGTTCACCAAAAATTTTGACAAAATAATTTCTCAATTTAAAGTTTGTCAAAAATTCTATGAACCCCATCAAAAATCTAGAGTCAAATGTATCGCTGTGTGCTTTGTTGGTTGCTTGTGCAACTAGACAAATTATGGACTTGTGCTACTTGAGCTGTTTGAGATGCTTGAGCCTTTGCACTTTGGGTGGCTTGTTGTTTTTGCAACAAAGCTTGAGCTTTGAACCTTCTATGCTTGTTGTGCTTGTTGTGCAGCTAATTGTGACTTGTGCTTGTTGAGCGTACCAGTCAGCAACTTGTTGATTTTGAATTTTGAGTGCCTTTTGCTAGGTAGCTTGTTGAGCTACTTGCAACATGATGCTATGTTGGTTTGTCATGTTTGGTTTCGTGGTGGTGGTGGTGGATTAGAATGGTTCATTGTTGTGATGAGAGGTATCGTTGTATTGATGATATGGATTTGTGTAGTGGATGGTGCGATTGATGTGCTTGGTCCTTGAGAGACCACATTTTGGGGTATGGTAGATGTGTTGATTACTTGGGTTGCTTGGATGGTCACCACCTATTGTTGTGATATAGGTGGCAAGATGGGAGGATTCAATATGATGTTTTGATTTATGATTGGGGGGTTGCTTTGATTATGTTGATTGATTTTTGGTAAAGGGGAAATCCCTAAACCGAGGGGTGATGTGGATGTTAATGGAAAAGGTGGAAGTGGTGGAAAAATGGGTGGTGTATTCCCTTGAGGAAATGATGATGATGAAGGGTCAAAGATGCCCCCTTGTCCAAATAATCCACCTTCTCCCTGTGAGGTCAAGGGGAGAGTGGTTTGTGTGTTGAGAAAAAATGTCGGTGTTGCATGAAAAGAGGATGGATTGGTGGGATCATGAAATGTGAGATTCAATGGGACAAATTGACCCAAGATGGTATTCACATCCAAATCTTGGTTGTTCACAAGGGGGTGTGATTGTAGTGCATGAAGTAATAAGCTCCCCTTGTTGACAATTGGTTGTGTTGGAGCAATGGATGATGTGATTTGCAGGATGGATTGAGTGATGCTTTAAAATGAGGATGGTGTGAATGAAACTGGCTGCATAATCTCAAGATACTTTTCCACAAGAGTGCTCAAATTGTAGTTGGAAGGGAGTTTGGCCCCTTATTTTTCCAATTCAAGCATGTATTGGGAGGGATTGAGCCTAATCATGGTATTGACAATTCTGTGAGTTTTAGGATTTTGGACCATCTCAATAATTTCATCTTGTGTCATCCCCAAGACATTATTGGTGACATCTTCAACTTGACCTTCCTCTTGAAGATTTTGTGATGATAGAGGAAGATTCGTTAGGGGATTGCTTGTTCCAATGAGATTTGTTTTGGGAGCGGTTTGGCTCAAGTCACTCAAACTTGATGTTTCTTTGTTGGCTTCCATGTTCTTGTGTTGTGATCTAGTTTGCACCATAAAATAGAGATCAATTTTCAAGAATATGTGAGAATTCTTTAGATTGATCTAAATTTAGGTACAAAAGAGAAAATATAGGATGATTAAGGATCCAAGGGTGATGATGAGATAAATGAAGGATGGATAGTGTGAATGATTGAACTCTTGAGAAATCTTGAAGGAGATACTAGACTTTGGGACTTTGGATTTTTTATTTGATTTGATTTTGATCTTGACTTTGGCTTGATTGGATTTGATTTAGATAGTGAACTCATAAACTCTAAGAGGTTGGATGTTGTCCTAGAGTAAACTTGTACACAAGATGATAATTTGACTAAGTGTGTAAAGAAGGATTCATCTAAACACACCTAACCAAACAAGATGATTTTGGTTTGATTTTTATTTTGGATTTTGGATAGTGAACTCATAAACCCCAAGACGTTGGATGTTATCAAGGGATAGACTTGTTCAAAAGGATTGATAATTTGACTTAAATATGTGGAGAAGGATGCATCTACACACATCTAATCAAACAAGATAATTTGGATTTTGATTTGATTTTGGATTTTCCAAAACCTTAACATGAATGATTTTTTCAAGATTTCTAAGAGTTGTTGGTGAGATGATTTTTGGATTTGATGTTTTGGGGATGTATGAAAGTTTTGATTTGATCTTAAGATGAACCTAAAAAGACTTTTTTACAAGATCTCGGTGTTGAAGAACATGCAATTCTTCCTATATGAGATACTCAAACCTTTGAAAGAGACTTGGATTTTGAAAACATAGTAAAATGAATACAAATTTGGATTGTTCCTTGATGCATGTTTGTAAAAGTTGAATGTCAATCTTTCTCTAAATTCGTAAAGCACAGACAAAGGTTTCTTGTGAGATTTTTGACTAAGACCTTTGGATTTTCACTTTCAAATTTATATCTTTCAGGAAATAATTTGGAAAAGCACATGTGTGGGGTTTAATTGTTTCTTAGCTTTGCTTTATGAACTCCTTTTACCAAAAGCACTCTCTTAATTAGATTTTCAAACTAGATGTCTAATTTCCTAAATTCTTCTCATGCCACAAAGTGCTTTATGTGGAAATCAAGGAAATCAAGGAAAAAGTTTCCTATTATTGACTTTAGTGAGAAAATTGAGATGTAAGTTCAAATGCTTAGAAGCCTCTCAGGATAGAATCCCTAGGGAAAGCAATAGCACTTAAATTTTGTCAAAGGTATTTTCTTTTCCTAAAGGGTTTAAAATATGATGTTCATGTTGAATGTTTGTTTTTGCAATGTTTAAGATCCAAGAAAAGTGTTTTGATTCCAAAAACATGCACAACTCTATGGATGAAGAGACAATAGTTGTTGAATCCCCACTTGGATAAATCTAGTTATGCCTACTCTTAGTGGATGATTAGATGCTTGACCACACTGGCTCCCCTCCATGACACACACTTCTCGGGTCAGGCAAGCATCAATACCCATGAAACTCCCATGACATACTTCTCATCTC
Source organism: Sequoia sempervirens (assembly GCA_007258455.2). Taxonomy (NCBI): domain Eukaryota; kingdom Viridiplantae; phylum Streptophyta; class Pinopsida; order Cupressales; family Cupressaceae; genus Sequoia; species Sequoia sempervirens. The sequence continues at coordinate 5,477 of VDFB02211755.1, forward strand.
TACTAAGAGCCGTAAAAATGTGGGGCAACTTCAGAATGACTGTTTTTGCATCAACAAATAGATCAAGGATTTTGGCCTTTTAAACAAGAGGTTCTAGTATAGGAATTATGTTCATGGGGATCGTCCATGCAGCAAGAGACCATTGTTGTCCTTCTTGTCAGAACAATCCTTGTGATACTTGAACTTTCCTCAAGTACCCACACTTATATATTGGTTGGAAGTCGCTTTGCTTTAGCGTGTTCCCGGTTGGGTCGTTCCCTTGGGTGATTACTTTTTCCCACAAGGCAGGTCCTCTAAGAATAAACAAAAGTGAGCAAACACATCCGTAGTTCGATCGATCCTTGTTGAGAAACAAAGAGAGAACACATGCGATGTATTCCACTCACACTTGCAAGTTTTGTCCAATTTTAAGAATCCAAATTGAAGTGTGGAGGCAATCACTTACACAACTTAATATCACAAAAAACCTTTTGATTCTCAAGATCACCGTGAGGTGCAAGAGAATCACATACGTCTTTTAGATGATATTACTTTGGATAAGTGATTACAAAACATAGATGAACATGTTCATTTTAACCCTTCAAAGCAAGAATTGGATTATTTTTAAGTACCAAAAGAAAATGTGAAAGTTGCTTGTTCAATTGTTAAACCTTAAACAAAATCTAGTAAATTGCCTAAGGTTCTCTTTAATCCTTTTGTGTTGTTCTTTTTAGAGCCCAAATGAAATTTATTGAATCCTAAAAAACATGAAAGATAGCAAATCCTTAGAAGAGGGATAATAATTTCTCCCCAAAGTGTTTGAAAACACTTGGTACAATGAAATGATGGTGTCATAAAGAAATATTTTTCTTCATTTCCCCTCTTCAACTTTGATCAATCCAACCTACAAAAATTGGTTAAAACTATAGAAACAAAGGTCAAAAACCAGTTAGTAGTCACAAGCAGCAAAAATGAAAAGACAAATGTTAAAATTAAATTGAAAAATACCCTTTACCCAACTCCAGTGGCACAGTCTATAGAGGTGGAGTAGTTTGAAGAGGTTAGCGGTGTTGTATAGCAATGCTAAGACTGATAGCAGTGCTCTATAGCAAAACCAGTGAGCGTGATTGTAGTGCTATTTTGAGCAAGCAGTGCTGTTTGGAGTTTAGAAGTTCAGTGACATAAAATTGGCCCAACGTTGCAGTTTGAAATTCAAATTTCTAGGTGGGAATGGCTCAGCATCGCGGTTTGGAGTTTGACACTAGCACCACCATTGGACTGCTAGCAGTGCAACTCCTTTGTTAGTGGCGTACTTTTCCTGTAGACACAAAAGTTCACAAAAAACCATATAATTTTCAATAAAACGTGTTAAATTTCTTGAAATCCGCCTTCCTAGCGCCAAAATGTGAATGGTGATCTTGTACCTGCATGAACACAACAAACAATCACACAATTATATCATTATGCAAGTTAAATCAACATTCCCCATAGAATTCATTTGAAATGCACAAAATAAGAAATGGAAATGAAGAACACAAATGAAAACTATCAAATCCTATCTAATGCAAGAAAACTCTTAATCCTATGGGGGAATTGGTTCCATTTTGATGTGGAGAATGGCCCTTTCCCAATCCCTTGTAAGATTGAATGATGCCTTGATGAATATTTGATGATCCTTGGAGAAATTCCTGCATAACCTATCTATAAAACTCTAAAGATTGATGAAAATGGATGAGAAAATAGATAAGCAAATTCAAAATCTGAAGATAATGTCTTTGCATGAAGTTGTGTCCCCAAAATCAAAGTGAGAGCCTCTTAATTATAGATGAGAGTGATGGAGAATGAGACAAAATGGATGAATGTGGTATTAATCATCAACCAATGGCCAAATGCCACTTGTCAAGATGTGAGAGGATGAAGGTTGAGCACATTTTGATGAATGCGCCAATAAATGATATTAGGTGGAATTTCAAATTCATGAAATGACATGTTGGAGGGAGAAAGAAATGAATTAAATGTCACTTGACTCAATGCACAAGGACATGTAAGAGGTATTGAATACCTTGTTGGAAGGACAAATCCCTTTGGAGGGATTTTCAAATTTGGAGGAATATTCCCTTTTGATGTCATGCTGAGGGAAATTAGAAGATTTAATAAATTAAAAAAATGATTTACTGTGCAAGTTGCAAAATCTAGAGGATGTGATGGATTGAGATTAAGATTAATCATGATTTGATTAATTTAAGAGGGAGATTAGTTGATTTGATCATTTTGACTTAGACTTTTGGATTAATTTAAATCAAAATGAGAGGAATATGATGTAGACTTAATTAAATAAAGATTTTGATTTATTTAATTAAAGGGGGATGATGCTAGATTAATCAAATAAAGATTAATTTATTTAATTTAATAGAATGACTTTAGAGATTAATTAAATAAAATGAATTATTTAATTACAAGAAAAATATGATGATTTAATCAAATAAGGTTAATTATTCAATTAAAAGAAGACGTTAGAATTAATTAAATAAAATGATTTATTTAATTAATAGGAGGGAATGACTTAATTAGATAAATTTGATTTATTTAATTAAGAGATGAAATGTGATGAATTTAATCAAATACATATTATTTGATTAAATGGTTAGCAAAGGAGATGATTCAGGACGAAGCAGTGTTAGTAAAATCAGGATCAGGTGTATAGGATCAATCAATACATTTTTTGTGTCTGAAGTTATATCAGAATAGATGAAGATAAATTAGGAAAGTTTGATGCAAGGTTTGATGAAGGTATCTTTCTTGGATACTCTACTAGAAGCAAAGCTTACTAGTGCTACAACTAGAGATTGAGAAAGATTGTTGAAAGTGCAAGTGTCAAGGTTGATGAAGATCTATATAAGAATTCAATGGTAATAGATGAATATGAGTTAGATGAGTCTTTTTATAGAGAAGATGAAAAGATAAAGACAAAGAACTAAAGATTGAAGAGGAAGAAGCTCCAAAAAAGGCTCCTAAAACTCCTAAGTATGTGCAAAAGAATCATTCTGAAGAACAAATCATCGGAGATAAGAGAAAATATATTATGACAAGAAGGAAAGCTATTGAAGAATAGGTAAATCTATGTTTACTTTTTGAAGTTGAACTTAAAACAGTGTGAGGCATGCAAAGATGAATATTGAATCAAGGCTATGGAAGAAGAGCTATTGCAGATTGAGAAGAATCAGACTTGGTAACTTGTCTGAAGACCAGTAAACAAAATTGTAATTGGAACTAAGTTGATATTTAGAAACAAACTAACTGAGAATGCTGAAGTGGGAAGGAAAAAAGCAAGGCTTGTTTGTAAAGGCTACTCACAAGTTGAAGGAATAAATTTTGAGGAGACATTTGCTTCGGTGGTAAGAATGGAAGCTATCATGATGTTTTTGGCTTTTGCGGTACATAAGGGTTTCAAATTTTATCATATGGATGTGAAGTCTGCTTTCTTGAATGGAGAACATGAAGAAGAGGTATAGATAGAAAAAAAAAAAAGGATTTTAGTTATTAGGAAAACTAGATATGGTTTGCAGATTGAAGAAAGAATTGTGTAGATTGAAGCAAGCTCCTAGAGATTGGTAAGCATGGTTGGATAGGTATTTGATACAACAAGGATTCAATAAAGGTGCTACAGATAGCAATATTTGTTTTAAAGTTGAAAAGATCAAATCTTGATTGTGGTTGTATATGTTGATGAAATAATCTTTGGAGGTAATGAATATATGTGTAAGAAGTTTGTAGAAGAAATGCAAAAAGAGTTTGAAATTTCCATGTTTAGGGAGATGAATTTCTTCCTTGGACTACAAATAAATCAAGTAGACAAAGGCATTTTCATTTCACGATCAAAGTATGTCTAAGAAATGTTGAAGAAGTTTAGAATTGAAGATTCTAAAGTAGTGTGTAATCCTATGGTTGCTGGTTGCAAGCTGAGTAGGAATGATGAATCTCCTAAGGTTGATCAGAGAAAGTATAGATCAATGATTGGTGGACTGGTATATCTAGCTACTACTAGACCATATATCACACATGAATTTGTATTATGGATAAATTTCAAGATCCTAGAGAGTCACATGTTGCAATGGTGAAAAGGATATTTAGATAATTGAAGGGCACTCTGTACATGACTTGTGGTATCCAAAAGATACTGATTTTATTCTGAACTCTTACTTAGATGTAGATTGGGCCAGTTATTTGGATGATAGGAAAAGTTACAAATGGTGGTGCATTCTTTCTTGGATGCAGATTGGTGTCATGAATAAGAAAGAAACAAGATTTAGTGTCTTTATCTACTGCATAGGCATAATACATTGCAAAAAAATCTTGATGCACACATGTATTATGGATGAGGCAAACATTGAAGGATATTAGGGTGGTATATGATGAAACAATTTCTATCTTCTGTGACAATACAAGTGCTATCAATATTTCAAAGAATCTGGTAATCCATTCAAGGAAAAAACATATCTCAATCTGGTGTCACTTTTTGAGAGAGAAGGTTGTAGAGAATGAAGTAAAGCTTGAGTATGTACCTACAAAGGATTAGATTGCTGATATATTCACTAAGACTCTTCTTAAGGATACTTTTGAGTATCTCTAGGAGAAGTTAGGGGTCATTGCCCCTCCTTTGAACTAGATGCATAAGGAGATGCATCAATCCAATGGATTTTAAGATCCATTATTTTGTTGGACTAATGTTGGTGGCTACCTCTCAAGGGAGTAGGTAGTGACATTGTTGGTTGTTCCAGTTAGAAATAGTGAGTGTTGTCATTATGTAGTAAATATTGATTAGTTTAGTATGGTGTGTACTCCTAAGGGGGAGTATATTGAGTAGTAAAGGTATAGAAGTTTGAAAACAATTGTAAGAATGTTGATTGATGTGAAAGGGGAAACATAAGTGATGTAAATATTTTATCCTTTTCCATTGATGTCAAAGGGGGAGAGAGTAATGTGAAAAATAAAGGAAAAGAGAATCATGTATAAAGGGGGAGAGTGTGACATATGAAAAAGATAAGTTGGGAGAAAGTAATAAGCATGTTGTGAAAGGGGGAGAAAAAAGAAAATAGGTATGGAGTAGAGTTGATGCACGTCTTTGATTTTTTTTTCATCAATGATAAAGGGGGATATTTTTGCAAGTCTAAATAGTTGGTCTTGTCATTGATGTCAACAAGCTTGTGTTGTCATTGGTGTCAACTATGTGAGAAGAATATTATTGTAATAGCATTTGTTGCTGCATTGATGATGTTTTGATTAGTTGCATTATGTTGTCATTAGTAAGCTATTGGTGTCAACCTCTAGTTTTTCTTTGATAAGCTTATGTTTATGTTGAGGAAGTGATGAAGATGATGAGGATGTGATCCTAGTATTTGGTTTCCAAGTGCTTTTGAAAAAAATTGATAAAAAGAGGAAACAGTGTGTTGCAATGTCGTTATGGGTTGAAGAGTAGGGGGTAAAAGCACAAACCCGTGTCACACTTTATAAAGGAATCGACCAATAGTAAAAAAATCTAAACTTCGACCACATAAAAGTGGTCTTTATGTTTTGAATTTCAAAATAGTGTAAACTAATGAAATGTAGAAATTTTGATGAAGTCCATTCCTGTAATTTTTCAAATTTCTTTTAAAAAAAAATTCATTATGTTTTTATCAATTTAAGGACAGATTTTGGAATGCTGAAAATTTTAGAAAAGTGTGACTTCACGGGACGTCAAGAAACAAATTGAAAAAAACCTCATTTCTGCACTAATTTTTTCCCCAAATAGGTAACTTCAATATCTTGTGCATGGAAAAAAGAAATTCAAATTTTGATGTATATTTTCTCTGTAATAATGTTTTAAAGTCAAACTTATCTTAATTTGATAGTTTTCACAGATCGCCAAACTATTGCCAATTTTTAATCATTTTCAAAAAAATTATACCCTTTGAAGAAGACTTTCCTATTGTGTGCCATATAAATTTTAAAAAAAAAATTAATATGTTTTACTATTTTTTAAAATTTCTAATCAACCCCTTTTTTAACTTTAACAACCTACTTGTATTATTTTAAAAAAATATATTAAAACTAATCAAAATATCAAAAAAATTATATATTGGATTCACCACTCCGAGCTCTACAAAAGGGTTTTTTTTCCTTTTTTTTTAAATATCATTCTGATTGAAGAAATACTTAGTTGAAGTTGAAAGTTTCAGAAAATTCTGAAAAAAGTTGAGTTCGTTGCCAACTAGGATGCCACATAGACAGTTTTGGTAGGAAGGGTTTCTATAGAAAGGGTTTTGGTTGAAACCCTTTCTATAGAAACAGTTTCTACCGAAACCTTTTCTATAGAAACCCCGCACATTAAAAAATCCAATTTCAAAGGCAGTTTTAAAGCGGGAAAAGGAAAATTTTGATTTTTTTGGATTCGACTGAAACTTATTCGACCGAAACCTATATGCCACGTAATACGCCACATGGTTTCGGTCGAAACCTATTCTCATTGAACCTTTTCCGCCAAAAATATTTCCTCTCTCTGTGAATCTCACGAGACGGCTTAAAAATGTGATACAACTTTGTGCTTTTACCCTAGGGTTCTGGGCTCCACATTTATTCTAGGTTAAAGATCTACCTATGTGTTTCAAATATGTCTATATAGGTGTTCAAAGGTGTTGTATCTAGAATTTGGTGTGTTGGACCACTGTATAGAAGAAGTTGTGTTCACCAGTGTGTGAACTGTGTATTGCAGAGGTGTATTGGAGAATTTTTTTTCCTTTGTGTTTCTTTGTAGTTTGGTTTCAGGCCTTGTGGATTTGAAGGTGTGTTGTTGGTGTTGATATCTTTCTTCAGTCAAAGTTGTTTGATTTTGGGTGCTTCTGAAGTTATTTTCTTAAGTTATAATGTATGGAAATTTTGTTTGAGTGTATTGGGTGTGTACATTCCTCAGGTGAAAGCTGTTGCAAAGGAGTTTATTGGATTTTAGGGTATTTGTGGAATATTCTAGATTATGTTGAGGTGACATTTTTTGTCTACGAGTTGTTATTAGATTAAAGGAATCATGTACTTAAAAGTTTAATGGTGTTTACATGAGTAATGACCGACCTTGGTGTTTACACTAATTGTGGCGGATGTTTATTATTTGTAGAAGCTTGTTGTAGCATAGTGTTATAGATTTGGGTCCCAAATAAGGAGTGGTGTGGTATGCCTTCACTTCCATCCACCATGAAATTGTTTTGGTGATGACCTAATTTGAATTTGCATGGTTGAGGTGCATAAATGACCTTGGAGAATGCTTTCAAGGGTGAAGATGATATAAATATGATTTGACTTGTTGAGGGATGCGAAGGAAGATAAGTATGATGTAAATGATGCAAATTGTAGAGTAGTAAAGTGTGAATTTAAGAAGTATAATGTGAGATTTCATGTGTTATATTGCTGGATGCAATGAGTAGAAGGTCTCTACAATTCTTTAGTTAAGTTGTGAAGGTGTTGGTGATATTGTGGTGGATTTCTCTATTGCATTAAGATGGATTTATCTATGTAACATTCTTCTCTATCTTCTTTTCTATTCTGGAAGTGAGCCTTTGGTAGTGAACCTTTTCTTTCTCTTGAGCAGTGAGCCCTCGAACAGTGAGCCTTATTGTATTCAGTATTGATATTACTTTATATTGTGAGCTAATCCTCACCATAGTTTTTACCATCTTGGGTTTTCCATATAAATCTAGTGTTCTGTTGTGCATGGTGTCGATTAAGTTTCAATTTCTGCTAGTTACTTTTCATGTTGAATTATTATAATAGTTTAAGGGTTAACTGAATGAATGTGGATTTGAATGTTTATGAGGGTTTTGAAGTTTCAAGGTACAAATGATTCACCGGCTCCCTCTTAGTTGCTTGTGCATTCAACAAAAGTGTGTGGTAATCACTTTCCCAAGTGGAAAATAAATAATAAAATATGTAAAAAGGACCAAACTTATGTCGATGGTTATGAATGTTTAAAAAAAACTCATGTATGGTATAAAAGTGTGGATCATGATGGGCCAAAAAGTGGTAAATATGATGGGTATGTATTAATCTACTCATTTTTAATCCAAATTGATGAAATGAAACAGGTTTTTAAAGGAGATTCCTAACTTTCCACCCATATAAGTTATGCTTTACTTTGAATTTAAGAAGCAATTATTATTCTACTTATTCAAACAGGATTAAAAGTCTTGATTGATATAGGCTAATTGAAAAACATCTATATCTTCAAATGTATCACATTTTTGAATCCAAAATATGTGTCACATTCTATGCTTCATACTATAGGATTAAAAAGAAAAAATGAATTTCATGAAGTTTTGACCAAGTTAATGTGGTTAAATGATAACAGTTTTTATATTTTTTAAAAGGTTGTAATAAAAAAATCATAATTAATTATTTACTTGGAAAAAAATTACAAAAAAATATGCATCACATCAGAGCATGAGTCCTCTACTTATATCTAAAATATTATAAAAAAATATTATCATTTTATTGTGGTTAGGGTGGTCAGACAGACACCTACTTCTTACTTTTCCCATGAAATTTAAGAACCATTGCATTGAAATTTCAAATTTTCACCAAATAATTTTTTTTTTAAACAAACCTAGTAGTTTAGAAA